>MJUT01022763.1:121568-134150 GCA_002080005.1 Gigantidas platifrons
ATTGTTTGTAGAAAACCATGATCTGTTACGCTATCTGAAATTGTTTGTAGAAAACCATGATCTGTTACGCTATCTGAAATTGTTTTTGTGTGATACGTGTTGCTCAACGTTATCTTTGTTTTTATTTTGTTTTGTTTGTCTTGTCTCCCATGTTGCCTGTGTCTCTTTGATTTTCTCTAACTTTAATTACTTCCAATAAGCGCCATAGTATCGGGATATTAGTGGAGTACCGCCTGTGACACAGCCAACTTTGATTGACTTGTAAAGATTATTCAAGGTCACAGTGACTTAAATAGATATCATGCACGGTCATAGTCACATTTGAGTTACATTATTATTTTAATAATGATGAATATTGCTTTGACGTCATATGTTTTCCCCAGAGAAATGCAGGTATTCATACGTCTCTAGATACACCTTGTGATCGCTTTTGGCGTCAACAATCACCCTTGACAAGAATATTATTGACAATTTATTGATAAAGACGTTATTTCTAGTTCCAAGTAGACCATGTAATATAATATAAGGCATGCTATTGAAAACTTATTTAAGCTAGCAATCATTTCGTAACGGTATTATGATTTTCTAAACAAATATATAGATAAAAAAAAATATGTAAAAACGGGTCACCTTATATTTAGATTACTTTTTACGAAGCAAAAAATAAGTGATTGGATTACATTTTTTTTTTAAATATTATTTTTTATGCTATCGTGGTTGAATAAATTGTCGTGTTTATGTGAAACTGACAATTTCTGTCAATTTTTTTTTAGAAAGACGGACGTTGGCAGGACTTATTTGCTGGGAATGGATGGACTTCAAAATATTCGACTTTTACTACATGATCCAAATCAGTGCAGTTTGATTTCTTGATAGACATATTACTAAGTCCGGGTGAGACATATTACTTAGTCCGGGTGAGACATATTACTTAGTCCGGGTGTATCCTATACTTACTATTCATTTAGTATGGTGCGTTGAGCCTTTAATACATATCTATCAGCAGAACGTTGATGGTATATCTGGGGGTAATAAAACACGTGTGTACTATACGTAACATACATAAACATGACCTAACTTAGTTTGTAATTATAGTGTGATAGATCGTGGGTTCAAGCTCCGATCGGTTCGAATCACAGACTGTAAAATTGTTATTTGTTGCTTCTCTGCTAAGCACGTAGCGTTAAGGAGAAAGAGCAAAGACTGGTTGGCTCGGAATCAGGATAATGTGTCCGAGTGGAGCGATATGTTTATCCGCGGACTGTTGGTTCAGTGAGCTAGCACTATAAAATCCAACTCGACGTGTTGGTCTAAAACAAAGCGGATCTCATCATTTCATTAAATATTATCTTGTTCTCGCCGCCATGAAATACCTGATAAATCTAGCTTGGTTTTTATATATAAAGTCAAAGATCAAAATCTACATCTAGTACAATGGCACATTAAAATAACCATCAGCTTAATCTCATACAGGGTTTCATCTGCCGAGCAGCATGATACGACCGCAGCAAGTGGACAAGGGCTTCCTGTTTTAACTATTTATTACAAATGCTAAGTTCTAGCAACTAACTATGTAACAGACAGGATAGGTACATACCTGTTTACAACACGTGGAATCGAAAAAAAAGGGGGAGGGGTACTAACAAAACCAAAGAATATTGGCACAATATAAAGAATAAATATACAGTTATAGGGGATCATACTAGTGGTACTGTGACTTTTTATAGGGGATCATACTAGTGGTACTGTGACTTTTTATAGGGGATCATACTAGTAGTACTGTGACTTTTTATCACGCTTCACCCGTGGGAATCGTTGATCAATTGTCAAAGGGTGTAATCAGAGCCATAGACACTATATCAGTATTAATTCCACAAGTCAATGATAAAGTTCAATTTAATTTTTTTTTAAAACACAAAAAAACAACGTTAAAGATGTAAGCAAATCGGTATATTTTTCGTTAACGGTTTACAAATTGCAATATTTATGGATGTAGGACTACCTAATGATTTCTCTGCCGCATGATTTATTGGATTGCAGACTACTATACATCACACAAGCCACTTTTGTCATGCTGCTAATGACTGCCAGTTTCTATGGACTATCGGTACTGTCCAGTGCAATATGTTACTACGAAATTCAGAAGGATCAGTTGATTTGAAGCAAAGATATGCACAGACTATATGTGTCTAAAGGCAGACAACAACTATACGGACAACAGACCAGGAAGTAACATTACTCACAGAACAGACTTAATCGAATTAGAGAAAAAATGTTGCAGTCATATAAAAATAAGTTATTTTCCTCAGGCTTTCCAACTAAAGGAACGCTGCATGAATTCCATGAGATCTTGGTTCAAGAGCTTGTATATTGCATACAATCCTCTACAGATTATTTTGTGATGCCTTTGTATGTACATTATGGTATACGAGTTGCTCCTATAGAAATGGTATCCACCATATAGAATATTCTAGATATGTCCACCAATGGGGTGGGGCATGGTCATCGGTGCTAAAAGGTTTTTGGACAATGAGTGAATATCTTTCAAGCATTTGAATATTTGGTATAAACTGACTTCCACACTACAAACAATGTGTTTTGTTAGAAGACATTGTTATCTACTCATGAACATCAGTCAATTCCTGTAGAACACTTGTTAGGATTTTCAGATATGACACATCTATGCAGTGTATTTCTTTACAGTATAAAACACAATATGGGTACCTGTGGGACGCAAGTGATGTGTTTACGTAAAGTTTGTGGGCACAATACCGTTTCCGATCATCAACTGTCAAAACCAGCGGGGGTTCAATGTAAGTTTTTATGTTTATATGTGGTAGTAAACATTGCTACTGAAGACAAAAAATTACAGACACCTGCTGATATAATACCTTTATACGCCAGAACAATTTAAAACATATCTGTTGAATGGAAATATCCTTTTTTTTAAACTTAAACTTGATTTTGATGTTGCGTAAACATTGACATCATTGTTTTCTCGCTGAATTCAGCAAGGACGACCCTGATGTTTTCAAAGAAGCTTCTTCGTACAACCAATTATCACCACACAAAGTCATGTCTCGTTCCAATTTACATTTTTTGTATAAGTATAAATTTATCATTTCCAATGACTGTGAGCATCTAACTGTGTAAAATGTGTTCCTACTACATACATATGTATTCCTAGCCCACAGTGTAACATTAAAATGCCCAGTCATTGGAACGACTTTCCACTTCCCGTCTTCATGCCAACAAAGACATCTTTTCTGTCTATAATAGCCGTTATAGATTTGCTCTGATTGTCTGTCAATGGGTTTATATTAAATTTTTCATAAATGTTCGCTTGAAAATTAGCCATATTATAATCTTGAGTCAATTTTCAGGGCATTCAAACGAAAGGAAATGAAAGCCTTGTGTCGATTGGCTGAAAATGACATCACTACAAGGGGCATAACTGTCAAAATCCAGCATGTGGCAGTGTGCGGGAATTATGAAAATCCGTCTAACGATGCCAAGGGTGAAGATGAGTATAGCGGATCATAGCCCTTGGCTAGCGAAGATGGTCTAATGTATGCTCGAACTTTATTGAGGATCATAGAATTTTCATTTATATTTATTTCATCGTTTCCAAAGAGTAATGTGTCTATATTTTTGAGGGTTTCTCTTAAGTTTCTAAAAAGACAATCTCTCTGTTTTGGTCATAGTCTAGCATGAAGTATGCTTAGTTTTCTGGACCCTTCACAATAATACTCCAGGGGCTTACTAGTATTTTCTTTAATTCTATATTTAAACACGATATATTTGGGCTATTTCTAATATTTAAATCTGAAGGATGCCCTAGACATTCTGAGTCTACTTCTTGGTGATGTATAATTATCATTGTTTCAGAGATTATGATCACTGATACTGGATACTGTAGGAGGTGGACAATTACGTCACTGAAATTGCTTCTTTGTTCCTCAGTTGAATTTCTCGCTCATTTTACCTGAGGAATCACATGATCAATCTGGACCCATACATATATGGACTGTCAAATTTTGTAACTATATATTATAAAACCAACGTGTGCATGTTATTTGCAAATGAATAAAAATTATTACAAACAAATATGTGCACTTTAATATTGAACTTTCATTCCAGTTCTCTAAAGAGGACGAATTATCATGGTGACCGAAATTGTGTGGATTTCCCTTATATACAAATATTCTGTAAAATAAAAAAAAACAAGGGCAATGCAAAGCGTGGCGTATCCCCTCGCCTACAAATTTGACCCGGTGACCTTGACCGTTGACCTTGAAAATCAATAGGATTCCAGATTCTCTTAAGGACTAAGTATGTACCAAGTTTGGTCAAAATCCATTGAAGGATGTTGATTCTAGAGTGTTCACAAGGATGTTACATGGTAAAAATTTGACCTGGAGACCTTGACCTTTGACCTTGAAAATCAATAGGGTTCCAAATTCTCTTAAGGATTAGGTATGTACCATGTTTGGTCAAAATCCATTGAAGGGTGTTGATTCTAGAGTGTTCACAAGGATGTTATGCAGTAAAAATTTGATCCGGTGACCTTGACCTTGAAAATCAATAGGGTTTCAGATTCTCTTAAGGACTAAGTATGTACCAAGTTTGGTCGAAATCCATTGAAAGATGTTGATTCTGAAGTGTTCACAAGGATGCTATGCGGTAAAAAATGTATCCGGTGACCTTGACCTTTGACCTTGAAAATCAATAGGGTTCCATATTCTCTTAAGGACTAAGTATGTACCAAGTTTGGTCAAAATCCATTGAAGGATGTCAATTCTAGAGTGTTCTCAAGGTAATTACGCAGTAAAAATTTGAACCGGTGACCTTGATCTTTGACCTATGACCTTGAAAATCAATAGGGTTCCAGATTCTCTTAACGACTAAGTATGTACCAAGTTTGGTCAAAATCCATTGAAGGATGTTGATTCTAGAGTGTTCACAAGGATGTTATGGGATAAAAATTTGACTCGGTGACCTTGACCTTTGACCTTGAAAATCAATAGGGCTCCAGATTCCCTTAGTAACTAAGTATGCACCAAGTTTGGTCAAAATCCATTTAAGGATGTTGATTCTAGAGTGTTCACAAGGATATTACGTGGTAAAAATTTGACCCGGTGACCTTAACCTTTGACCTTGATAATCAATAGGGCTCCAGATTCCCTTAAGGACTAAGTATGTACCAAGTTTGGTCAAAATCCATTTAAGGATGTTGATTCTAGAGTGTTCACAAGGATATTACGTGGTAAAAATTTGACCCGGTGACCTTGACCTTTGACCTTGATAATCAATAGGGTTTCAGATTCTCTTAAGGACTAAGTATGTACCAAGTTTGGTCAAAATCCATTTAAGGATGTTGATTCTAGAGTGTTTACAAGGATGTTACGGAAGGACGGATGAAGGGACGGACGGTAGTGTTACTATATCCCATCGCAACTTCATTGGCGAGGGGATAAATATGTAGCTTGAAAAAATATAAGGAGAGTTAGGTGGACACAACATGTAGTCTGCATAAGGATGAATGGATGGACATGTGTAAACAATATGCTCCTCAACTTTCAGTTGCTGGGGATTAAAAAAAGCAGTTTTGGTTTTTCCAAGATTTATTGCATTTTATATATATTTCAGTAATTATCTGCCCTTCTTGCAAACCAGTCTGCCACCATCTTTTACTGGCTTGCTGTACCAAGTAAAAACCTACAAAATACATGTTACAATTACAGTACAGTCACTCTCTATAGTAATATCATTTACAGTGTTGAGATATCCTAAAACTTTCTTTGGCATACAGAGTATTACTACCTATCAACCCAAATATGGAGGAGATAAGTAAATACAATAAATACTATAGTCATCAATATAATATGATAAAACATTTTATCGGTAATTTGTTACAGTTTCCTTTGATCTTTACTACCCGATAAATTTAGTAACAACGTTCAGTTGACCACCGACTCATGATACAAGAAATTATCAGCTGTTGGTCATTTGTCATGTGCGGTTTAACGTGATGTCACTAAACTTTCATTAAAAAAAATAATCACAAAGCTGTGTTAAAATTGTGAAATTACCGATCAAAAAATTATTTGTATTAAAAAAAAGGTCAAACCACAACAAAAAAATCACAAAGCTGTGTTAAAATTGTGAAATTACCGATAAAAAAATTATTAGTATTTTTTTTTCGCTCGACGAGGATTATCAGGTTCATATCAGATTCGCTCTTCGAGCTCATCTGATATGGACCTTATAATCTTTGTCTTGTGAAAAATAATACTAATAATTAATATACTAAATGTATAATAAAAGGCTATTTTGTCTATGGTGCAGTTATTTCAGGAAAGAAAAAGGTGAAAGGCATAAAAAGCCATCGGATGACAACAGATATAGTGAGTGATCATTTAACAAGTTACCAATGATCAGCCTATATCATGACAAGGACAATGAGATGATGATGATGATGATGAATAGTACTTAACCAAAGAACATAGATGATTTTTTATAGTGCTAGCTCACTGAAACAATAGTTCACAGGTAGACATATTGCTCCACTCTGATACGATATACTGATTCTGAACAAACCAGTCTTTGCTCTTAATGCTTAATGCTGTGCAATTAGTGGAAATGGAGCGAATACCAATATGATAGTCATTGGTCTGACTCCGACCAGCACTCACGGCAAGCACACTAGTCAATACCAGTACATCACTGATGTGGGTAACAACAGATACAAGGTGATGACGAATGCTAGTTTGAATCTTTCTAAGTCAAATAAATTTTAATAATCTTTTTTGTAATGTGAATCTTCCAATAACATCAAATGATTATTTCAGATGACAAAAACCTTCTTCTTTACCTCACTTTTCCTATCATTAATTTCCCATGCCTTAATACAAGAATATAGAATTATATTGGTAGTACCAACCATTCATTCCTCGCCAGCACAGCCTCTTTCCTAACCAATCGTTTATTATCGTCAAGACATTTTTCCAGTCCTTTAATGACTTGGGCTTTGTATGGTTGGACTATATAAACTGGGAGTACTGTCAACACACCAATACATTGTAAGGCACTCTGTCTTAGTTTCTGAAATAAAATATCTAGAGTCAATCTACTTTAATAATGACCATATATGTTCTATGTTAAAACACTCCATAAATTATGACCATCAAAAATTGACAATGTCATAATAAGTCTTGTACCAAAAAACATCATAAATTTGTCAATGGTGTTGTCCATTTGTAACACAAATTCAGATCTCTTTTGTACATTTTCACATAATAATCAAAGTAATTTGTGTCATCCTTTAGTTTATTAATGATTTTACCATGATTAGGTCTAGTATCTTTATGTAAATTTTATTAAAATATGACCAACCCATAGTAAACCATAACCATGGCTGCTATCAGTTATTACTTAAATATGTGTTAAAATATTAAATGATAACGATAAAGGAAAATTGTACCTACCATTGAGCTCTTGTTTATTGCCAACTTCAGTAACTGTGGAATCATAGAGTCAACATGCTTGGATACGATCTCTGGTGCATCATGGGTAAGATCATATAGTGTGTCCATTGTAGACATCTGTAGTTCAAGGTCATCACTAAGTAACGAGTGTATCATCAACGGAAACAGCTAAAATATAAATACAATGTCAAGATCAAAAATAATCTAACCGCTTAAAATGTGGATGGTAATGAACATGGATGAAAATCCACCTGAAATGCAAGTAAAAATAAATATACAAAAATCTGAAAATAGTGATATGACTTGAAAGAGCTTTAAAAATAGGTAGAAAGGCAAGCCTCTGGCTCTCCTGTTTCAGGGGGAATATCAATATAATTTACTTTTGGCAACAGTGTATGTATCTTTTGTTTACCCTGCCAGTAATAAAGTCAAACAAGCATCGTTTCCTTCATTTTTAAGAGTGTCCTCTTTCCTTTCAGCACCATATTGTTATTTTTTTTTACCATTTGCTCCACATGAATCCGATGTTTGTGGTGAAAAGGAAACACCATTATGCATCCAAGTCACCAATGTAGAAGAAAAAATTATGAAACATTTTCTTTTCATTTTCTATTTAATGCTCTAAACAGTAAAATTGTTTTATTTTATTTTTTTTGACAAATGTATAAAGGTATATTCCATGTATGGTACATTGTTTCAGATTGTGGACATTTTTTCCACAAAAGCTGCAAGAATCAATTTATATTACTTGCATTATGATGTCCTATTTTCTTGCACTATATTTTTTCTTACATGTATTTCAGGTCTTTCATCAAATTTGAACATTTTAATATTTTACAAAAAATGAAAGATTGTGTATTATACTTACAGGAGGTAGTTCTGTTAGCAGCACTTGTTTAGGTAAAGTTTTCAACATGGAGGACAACACTCTAAGGTAATTCTTCTTTGTATCTGAATAATAAACACAACAGAAAATCTTGATATATCATAAAACACTTAATTTTTCTTTAAATTATACAGTAGTGACGTCATTTCTTTAAAATCTTAAAAAAAACATTATTGTTCAATACACAATATTTTATATCACATACAATGTTAACTGACTTTCATTTTCACCAGAAGTCATTTCTTTTATAAAACAAAATTCATAATGTAAAACCCCTCCTGGAAAGAGGAGCCTGAGTACTTAAGTGTTATAGATCAGACTTTAGACCACACTACTAACTCCCTGATGCGAGTCTGTGCCCCCAATATCCACTTCAATTGTTAAGGTATCTGGAAATATACCCATGACTGAGGTTTTCACTGTAGTTCCTGTCTTAATAAATTTAATTTTATTCAGACAAATACCCAACCAAAACATGTTAATGTGTAATGTTGATTATTACATTCAGATTTCTTAAAACTAACCATCACTAGTTGTTTCAAAAGATTTGACCAGATGTGAAACATTCTCTACAAACAGTCTTTGTTTATACATCATACGGATCACAGCATTCATAGATTTGTTAAGTACATCAGGACTATCTGTCAGAATTGTATTAAAACCAGTGGCTGCTTCAAGTCCAATATCTGGGTCACTTAAGATTGTCATCAACTGAAAGTACAATGATAATAATACAAATAAGTATAAAAGAAAAGGAACTGGGTGATTTGTGGGGAAAATTGAAGCAAAAATGTGACAAATTTAGTCAAATTCCAATATTCGTAACTTGGTACAGATTCAATTTACCACATTTTTCATTTTAACATATATTTTATAAAACCAATGAGTCAAATCAGACACAAAGATACAAAAAATGTTAAAGTTTAAATAACAAACATATTAAGAAATTTGAGCAGCGTCAATCAATTTATTAATAAATCAATTGAACAGTTTATTTTCACAAAATTTGTTTTTAAACATCAAGTATTGAAATTTTTTACAAAAACCACAAACACGAAAATTTGATACCAGGAGCTCAGCTACCTATACAAACACATATCACATACCTCCCATTCCTGTCCCAATATCATTAAATAGCTATAAAACAAAACAAAGTGATGAATCTATGCAATTCTACTCCAAACTTACAAACACAACAAGTGACTTGGACTGTTGGTGCCCTCTCATCACTAAAGCCTTAGTCAGCCATATCAACAGCTGTAAAGCTGACCGTCTGCTCTCTAATGGCTGACCTTGTATTGTCTGCTCCAGACCTGAAGTGTTTAACTTCTGCAAAACTGAAACATATAAAATAATTTATTATTAATGTGTGACACTGGCAGTATTCTGCTTTTTTCCCAATGTAGTATTATCTTCTGAAGATTAGATTGGAAATACAAACTTTTTTCAAACTGAAACAATGAAGGTCAGTGGTCTAGTGGTTAAGACAACTAATTGTCTGTAACTACCACTATTCTTTTACCCATTGATGTATTGAATGAAGTCTTAACAGATACTTCCAAACTTACAGACACTAACTACTTCCACCACTATAACACTAAAGCTAGTCACCATGATATACTGTACATTGTTTTTTCTTTGCTTCATGTTTTTACTGTTGATTTTCACCCCCCTCAAGAGAGGTCATCCCTGTCACTTTTTCATTGCAGAAAAGGACTACTGTAACTTGAAAATGCATTCTAACAAACATACATGTAGATAGTAAATAGAGAAAATTAGTAATATTCATGTGTTAAGGGCAGGTTTGGGTGGGTTTATGGTGTTTAACGGCACTTTCAACAATATTTCATTTTTATTGGGTGATGAAACCGGAGTACCAGGAGAAAACCACTGACCTGTCGCAAGTCACTTAACAAACTTTATCACATAATGTTGGATCGAGTACACCTCGCCATGAACGGGATTCAAACTCACAACTTTAGTGGTGATAGGCAATGACTGCATAGGTAGTTGTAAATCCAACTTCCATACGATCATGGCCACGACAGCCCCTATCATGTCATTATTACCTCTACAATACTAACAAGATGTTGTCTTACAACAGAGACACACACATAAGTATCTATTACTCAATGTCAGGTTGTTTATTCAGTAGCCCAGCCAGACATTTACATAAGTATCTATTACTCACTGTCAGGTTGTTTATTCAGTAGCCCAGCCAGACATTTACATAAGTATCTATTACTCACTGTCAGGTTGTTTATTCAGTAGCCCAGCCAGACATTTACATAAGTATCTATTACTCACTGTCAGGTTGTTTATTCAGTAGCCCAGCCAGACATTTACATAAGTATCTATTACTCACTGTCAGGTTGTTTATTCAGTAGCCCAGCCAGACATTTACATAAGTATCTATTACTCACTGTCAGGTTGTTTATTCAGTAGCCCAGCCAGACATTTACAAGCCTCTAGTTGTGTGTATTTGTGTTGTGAGCTCTCACATAAACATAACAATTTCTGGACATACAGATCTTCATCTTTTATCTGAAATATCAAAAATATTTTTTTATTCAATTCCTAATTCTATTTTCTATATCCTGAAATTCCACTGATTTATTTTCTCTGAGTTAACATTAACACATCTATAAACAATACTTGAATTATTTATAAATACAGAGCAGTCCTGTGTTATCGCACACCTAATTGGTTAATTTCATGCTTACCAAAACTTTATTGAATTAATTTAAAGAATCCTCAAATACTTTAATGTATATCTTTATGGTCCTTATCCGGATTCCGCTACAATTTTTAACATTTCAGTGAAAACGAAGAGTAAGCAAACCAACCCTCGATTTTTGACAAATGTTACAACGTCCGGTGATATCGTGCATGCACATACTTTGGATGGTTCTTAAAATGAATATTAAAAAAGGGAAAGATTTTATTTTGAAAGTCCTTCAAAATAAGCTCAAATTTGAAAACATTTAATATCTTTCAATATAATTATAGTTAATAATCACATAACAGTAGTCTTCATCTTAACTTTTCCAATAATTTTGCATTTGACATGTAAAAAACGTATGCACGAAATCACCGGATGCACGAATACTGATGCCAAGACAGCAAACAAATATAATAGCAATCAACAAATTTATATTTGCTAAATTGATTGATTGATTGTTGCTCTAATCCAAACACTAAAATTTGTATGCTGCTTTTTCCACTAAGCAAGCAGCATTAAGAAGTGTAACGAGTGGTTAACTTAGTTAATATAATGTGTACAAGTGGAATGACTGTCTACTTCTGGACTGTTGTTGCAGTGAGGTAGCACTCAAAAATTCCAGCTCAATTTGTTGGTCTACTATGTAACAGATATCATCATCTTTTCAATAAGTAATTTGTTTTCACCATGATAAAGCTATAGCTGAAAAGTTGTTCTATTGATATTAAACAACAATCACTCAATCACAAAATTTATTCTGCAAAAATCAAGGTTTAACTGACTTTAAAGACATCACAGTATATAACGAAGGCATCACAAAATTTATTCTGCAAAAATCAAGGTTTAACTGACTTTAAAGACATCACAGTATATAACGAAGGCCAAATATAACAAAATTAAAGTTTGTCTTGTCTTACCTTTTCATCACATGTACATATCACTGGTGTAACCATGGAAATGACTTGAGTCTGTTGCCAAGGAGACGAAACCTGAAAAATTCATGTAAAGCTACAGAATCATATTTATAGTATGAGCCTTTCCATAAAAACATACAAAGATGGGCATAACTTTATTGTAAATATTAAAATCAATGATGAAGACAGCATTTTAAAATTTGATTTTGCAAATTATATACAAATGTATATGCAGCATATCACACTTTTGACATAAAAACAATTCTGCTCTGACCCGTAAAGACAAGATCAATCGGTAGCCAATTACAACAAAACATTCTGGTAGCTCTCTTATTTTGTTAGGAATAGATGACAGATTAGGAAGAATATATACGTATTTACAGAGATGAAAAAAAACATTGAAAAAAAAATTTAATCAATTAACTGAAGTTTTGATGTAATAAAAGATTGCTTTACAGGTGTTTGACAGTATGGTACATGGTGTTCCTTCTTGTTTCATAACAGTGGTACTTACCTCTAATGGTTTAAATTACATAGTGTTCCTTCTTGTTTCATAACAGTGGTACTTACCTC
>MJUT01022770.1:0-10096 GCA_002080005.1 Gigantidas platifrons
TTAAAAGAACAAGACCTATTTATATTAAGGGATAAAGGGGTTGGCTTTTTTTACAGAAATTGTATCAGCTATTTTTTAACGTCTGCAACCATGCAAGGCAAATTGTAAAAGAAAGATCACAAATCCGGACAATGTATTACGTAACAAATATATCTAAATACCAAACACATATCAATTATTACAGCGCACCATGATAACGGAATTTAAGTATAGGACTTAAATTCTTATTATCACAGATGTTTAAATAAAAACAAACAACTTCTTTGGCAGTATTTGGCCACAGCTTTTATATAAACTTGAAAATTTACAATATACAAGATAAATGGCAAATCGCAGATCGCGATTGCACTGTAAATGATAAATAATAAATTGTCCAATATATGAAGTGATCGCAGATCGCGATTGCACTGTAAATGATAAATAATAAATTGTCTAATATATGAAGTGATCGCAGATCGCGATTGCACTGTAAATGATAAATAATAAATGGTCCAATATATAAAGCGATCGCAGATCGCGATTGCACTGTCACTGATAAATAATAAATTGTCCAATATATGAGATTATCGCAGATCGCGATTGTACTGTAACTGATAAATAATAAATTGTCTGATATATGAGGTTATCGCAGATCGCGATTGTATTGTCACATATCACCACAGATTATGGTAAATGACAAATACATGTAGTTACCTGCAGATCGCTGATTATGGCAACCAAACTAGCACAGATTATGGTAACTAAATCAAAAGAAATATTGGATCACCGTGGGAACACAGGTGATGGTCCGAAAGCCCTTACATTGTTAATGTATTAATAATAATATTAACCTAAGGAAATGTATTAAATACAGCGAATTCTGCCAAATTGACAGTGGAAGCAATTCATTGGTTACACAGTCAACCGCCATAAATATGGGGGTATTCGTTGTAAAGCTGTGGTCCAAATACACCCAAAAACATATTTAAAACATTTAAAGAATTGGGCTTCATTTGCCTTGGACAATTTTTATTTTTAGCAAACCCTTTAACATTCGAAACGAAACTACACAAGCTTAAGTAGCATACTAGCTATATTCAGCAGTCATTTAGCTTCGAATAAGTAAATATCAGCTAAATATCTGAAATTAATATAAGTACGTATGAGCTAAACATCTGAAAATAATATACCTACGTATCAGCTAAACATCTGAAAATGATATAAGTACGACTCAGCTAAACTGAAATATTGTTGAAAGTGACGTTAAACACCAAAAATCAAATCAAATCATATCAGTTAAACATCTGAAAATAATATAAGTACATAGCAGCTAAACATCTGAAAATAATATAATTACGTACCAGTTAAACATCTGAAAATAATATAAGTATGTATCAGTTAAACATCTGGAAATAATATTAGTATGTATTGATCAGCTAAAAATCCGATAACAAGGTAAGGACGTACATTTTTTCCATCAGCTAAATATCTGAAAATAATATAACTACATAGCAGCTAAACATCTGAAAATAATATAATTTCGTACCAGCTAAACATCTGAAAACAATACAAGTATGCATCAGCTAAACATCTTGAAATAATATAAATATGTAACAGCTAAATATCTGATAGCATGGTAAGTACAAATCAGCTTAACATTTGTAAATAAAATAAATAAATATCAGCTAAACATCTGATAAGCTTAGTTCATATCAGATAAACATCTGAAAATAAGATACATTAAAATACATACGTGTGTCAGATAACATCTGAAATTAAGATAACTACATAACAGCTAATCATCTGATAATAAGGTAATTATCAGCTAAACATCTGAAATAAAACAACTAAGAATAAGATAAAAACATAACAGCTAAACATCTGATATTAAATAAGATAGGTTCTTCTTATCAGTTAAACAACTGAAAATAAGATAATACATAACAACCAAACATACGATAATAAGGTTAGTAGACTAGTTATCAGCTAAACGTCTGAAATTATATAAGTACATAACAGCTAAACAGCTGATAGTAAGATAAGTACATGTCAGCTAAACATCTGACAAGACATGTTAATATCAGCCAAACATCCAATAATAATACAAGTACATACTGTATCCGCCAAACATCCGATAATAATAATATAAGTTCATACCAGCCAAACATCTGACAACGAGATAAGTTATATTAGCTAAGCATCTGATAATAAGATAAGTTCATATCAGCTAAACATCTAATAATAATATAGTACATATCAGCCAAACATCTGATAAGATAAATACATGTCAGCTAAACATCCGATTATAATATAAATACATATCAGCCAAACATCCATTGATAGGATAAGTTCATATCAGCCAACATCCAATAATAATATAAGTACACATCAGCTGAACCTCTGATAATAAGGTTCGCAATTATCAGCTAAACATCTGAAAATAAGATAAATACATCAGCTACTCATCTGATAATAAGGTTAGTAATTGTCAGCTAAACATCCGAAACAATGCAAGTTCATATCAGCTAAACATCTGATAATAAGATCTGCATATCAACTCAGTTTAACATCTGGTAATAAGGTAGGTTCATATCAACTAAACATCTGATAATAAGGTTAGTAATTATCAGCTAAAATCTGATAATAACTTAGCAATTATTTGTTCAACGCAGATCACGAATAATTAAACTCGTAATTTACTGTCTCTTGTGAAGATAAAAACTGAAGATGTGGATGCCGGCAGATTGCTGATTTAAAATTATGGCAACCAATGAAACTAGATGGTTAACACAGTTTGTGTATAGATGTAAAACAGTACTTAATTAATACAAAGCAATTTGACATCACCGTGGGAACACAGGTGATGGATCAAAAACCCTTAAATTGTTTAGTACAGTACATATCAGCTGAACCTCTGATAATAAGGTTCGTAATTATCAGCTAAACATTTGAAAATAAGATAAATACATCAGCTACCCATCTGATAATAAGGTTAGTAATTGTCATGTAAACATCCGAAACAATGCAAGTTCACATCAGCTAAACATTTGACACTAATATAAGTACATAGCAGCCAAACATCTGATAAGATAAGTTCATATCAGCTAAACATCTGATAAGATATGTACACATCAGTTAAGCATCTGAAATTAAGATAAGTACATATCAGCTAAACATCTGAAATGAAGATAAGTACATATCAGCTAAACATCTGAAATGAAGATAAGTACATATCAGCTAAACATCTGATAATAAGGTGTGCATATCAACTCAGTTTAACATCTGATAATAAGTTAGGTTCATATCAGCTAAACATCTGATAAAAAGGTTAGTAATTATCAGCTAAAATCTGATAAGTTAGTACAATGCAAAAAATGTATCAGTTAGCAATTATTTGTTCAACGCAGATTGCGAATAATTGAACTCATAATTTACTGTCTCTTCTGAAGCTGAAAACTGAAGATGTAGGTGCCAGCAGATCGCTGATTATGGCAACCAATGAAACTAGATGGTTAACACAGTTTGTGTATAGATGTAAAACATTACTTAATTAATACAAAGCAGTTTTGCATCACCGTGGGAACACGGGTGATGGATCAAAAAACCTTAAATTGTTTAGTATAGTACATATCAGCCAAACATCTGATAATAAGGTAAGTACATCAGTTTAGCATCTGATAATAATGTAGGTTCATATCAGCTAAACATCTGATAATAAAGTAAGTAATTATAAGGTAAAATCTAATAATAAGTTAGTACATATCAGTTAAACATTTGAATTTAAGGTAAGTACACACAAGTTACACATTTGATAACAAGATAAGTTCATATTGGCTAAACATCTGAAAATAAGATAAGTACACATCAGTTAAACATTTGATAATAAGATAAGTTTATATCAGCTAAGCATCTTAAAATAAGATAAGTACACATCAGCTAAGCATCCGATAAAAAGATAAGTACATATCAGCTAAACATCTGAAAATAAGATAAGTACACATCAGCTAAACATGATACATCTGATAATAAGATAAGTTCATATTATCTAAACATCTGAAAATAAGATAAGTACACATCAGTTAAACATTTGATAATAAGATAAGTTCATATCAGCTAAACATCTGAAAATAAGGTAAGTACACAACAGCTAAACATCTGATAATAAGATAAGTACATATCAGCTAAACTTGATATTAAAGTTAGTACATATCATGTTTTAAGCACCATCTGTATGGCACATTTATATACTGGAATTTATCTGATAATCATGTTTTCGCAACCATCGGTATGCCAATGTTATATACATTCTACGTTATGTGGTTAAATTTATAACAATTAAAAATGCAACAACTGCATACCATGTTATATACTGCATTTTATTTGAGAATCGTGTTAATGCCACACCGGTATACCATTTTATATACTAAAATTTTTCTGATTATCACGTTTCTCCACCATCGGTATATATACCCTTTTATATACTGAAATGTATCTGATAATCATGCTATATGCAACATCAGTATACCACGTTATATACTAAAACATAAATACATGCAACATCGTTATTCTGTGGAATATGCTTAAATTTATAAAGATGCACATTGTAACATCAGCAGTTGTTTTTCTAATATATACAAAAAGAATGTGAGTAAATTCTCAAGTGACCTAAACTCAATTGCACCATGCATGCATTTTCTTTAATATGTGACCAGATTCCATATCCACAAAGTACCAACACTACACTTCTTAAAATAATTTATATATGTCACATGTGTATCTGTTAATTAAAGTCAATCGCCGTCTTTGCATTAAATATATACCCATATGACTCAAGTCACAAACCAACAAAACACATGACCCGCAAAGTTTTTTTTTTTTTATAACTGGGGCCGAACTTTGCAGGACTAAGATGTCTTAACATTGGCTTAGATAAGTAGTTACATCATTTAATTTAACATCATTATGTGTATGTATGTATCACGCGACATTTGGAAAACATAAATCATTGACCCCCCCCAAAAAAAAAGGGGGGGAGGGAGAGAAATAAAACCTGAAAGTATACACTATGTGTCTAAATCAACATTCAATTAAACCAATTTAAACTAGGTGAGCACATGATGTCTCATAATAAGCCCGGACACGTGCGGACCACGCAGCCCGCTTCCCGTCTAAAAATAGGTCATTTTACGCAAGGACGTATTATACGTCCTTGTTTAACGTATGTAGTCAGGAAATACTAATACCTGTAATATGACAACAGTTTCCCGTTGAATAAACTTAATTAAAAGTACTCCCTGACATTAGGATTTTTCATTTTTTACAGAAATTGTATCAGCTATTTTTTAACGTCTGCAACCATGCAAGGCAAATTGTAAAAGAAAGATTACAAATCCGGGCAATGTATTACGTAACAAATATATCTAAATACCAAACACATATCAATTATTACAGCGCACCATGATAACGGAATTTAAGTATAGGACTTAAATTCTTATTGTTTGTCCTTTGTTTTTCTTTTCTTTTGTTCATCGTATTGTCTGTCATTCTTCCATTAACGGATTCTGGTTGCTCCTTTGGTATCTTCAGACTTTTCTTATATATATTCAATGTCGTGGTCGGAATCGTATGGTAGTTGGATGTGCAACTACCTATGCAATTAGCCCCTATCACCACTATCGAATCCTGATCAAGCGAGGTGTACTAGATGCAAAATTATGTGATAAAGTTTGTCAGTGACTTGTGGAAGGCCTATGGTTTTTACCGGGTACTCCGGTTTCTTCCACCAATAACACCTACCGCCACGATATAGCTGAAATATTGTTTAAAGTGAAGATAGACACCATACCCCCTTTTTTTAATTAAGAAAACACACCCAGTAATGACCTATATTCGTAATGAAATACCTTATCTATGTTTAATAATACGCGTTAGAGAAACCCGAAGGGACACTAATAAACATACATTCGAGTGACAATGGCAACATTTGAACAAAAGACAAGAGAACGAAGACAAACAACGCTAATAGCACAACACAGGAAAACTAAGATGTAGTACAACACCAACCAGAGCTAAAGGATACCGGAAGTGAAATTGGGTGCTCACGAAAGGTAAGCAGTTCATGTTTAATATAAGACACCAGCCATGTTACTCATAGTCAGGTGAGGTAAAAGTCTTGCCAGTTATAGATGAAAGGACAAATCTGCCTATAAGGTAAAATATCTATTGTCATTTGAGAAACGGATATTTCACAATGGTCAGTACATTCGTCATGACGACTGTGTATTTTTTGTAGAAATGAACACAAACTAAGAATAAGATCATCTTTTTGTCTAAATATGTTGTGTGTTTTTTTCAGGAAGCAAAATGTTTGTATGTTATAATAGTGATGGGTGTGATGTGGCTGTCGGAAGCTATCCCAATATCAGTCACTGCTTTATTTCCAGTATTTTTGTTTCCAATGTTGGGCCTATCTCCAGCAAAACATGTGTGTTCCAAATACGTTAATGTAAGTTATTAATAGATTCATGAGGGATTTAGTGAGTGATTGTTATTTAACACCACCTCAGCAATTTTTTTAGCTATATCATGGCGACAACAAGTTAATTTTCAAGGATGTGATGATGAGGTCTTCTCTGTACTAGACCAACACGCTTAGTTGGATTTTTATAGTTCTAGTTCACTGAAACAACAGTCCGCGGACACATTATCCCGATTCCGAGCCAACCAGTTTTTTCTCTTTCTCCGTAATGCTACGTGGTTAGCAGAGAAGTAGCAAATACCAATTTTATAGTCTCTGGTTTGACCCGATCGTGGCTCGAACCCACGATCACCGCACTCGAGGCGAACACATTAATAATTACACTACCTATGCGGTTCTGAAATATCGAGACTATACCTATGTAGCGGAAAAGATCAATTTATTTATATAGTGAACTCGCGTCAACGGCATACAGTAGATTTGTCAATGTATCAGATATACATTCAAACCTGTAATAACAGGTCACCTTTAGTACAAATAAAAGGTGGATTTATAAGACAAGTGACTTGTTTAAAGAGGTTCCATTCACAGGAAATTGTATATGAAAGGACAAGAAAAAGATGACCTTTTTAAAACACAGGTGATTGCTTAATAGAGGAGACTGCGTGGGAATGTTTGGCTGTATTCGTCTTAGTTTAGTGCTAATTCTAAAGAGATTGCTTATACAATGAGTTACAATTTTACATTAAAATAAATAGCAAACATAATTGTATAATTGTACTTTAGGATACGTCGATGCTCTTTTTGGGAGGATTGATCGTGGCTGTAGCTATTGAGGAGACAGGTCTTCACAAACGAATGGCTTTAGGAATTCTGAAAATTGTAGGCAGCACTCCAAACATGTAAGACAACTGTAATCTTTCATTCATTTCATTCATAGTTGTGCAACAAACATCAGTTTCAAATGATAGCCATACAATTTATGTTCAGGAATGCTGTCCCATGCGATCCTCAGAAATAAAAGCAATTGGACTAAGGCAGATTATTATACTTTTAAAACGTAAATTAATTTTCTGTTTTTTTTAATTTAATAAATATATCAATGGATTAATGTGACATGCATGCAGTGCCGGATTATGATCTTTTGGAGTCCCTAGGCTGATAAAATTATGCCCCCTCCCCTCACACGGAGTTACCCTCTAACTAGCCCTCACCTTTCTGGGATATCTTTTATATGTTTTATAACATACAATTTGATATATTTTAGCGACATTTACATAGCTTGAAGTAAACATATTTAGTGTGCCAAGCTTGAGGGGCCATATGCTGCAGCATATGCAAGCCTATAGGATTATCTTTGCCAGCATGCATGACCTTGTGGCTGAGGTCGTTGACCTCTGACCTAGAGCCACCGAACAATGGAGTGGATGTATGCCTCGATGTTTCAGACACCAACTCTTGACATCCAGGGGTTTCGTCAATCATTTTGATATAGCTTTCCGGGATATAGGTCACAATACAGCTAATGAAATTGCAATAGGTTAGTATTATGATGTTTAAAGCCACTTTCAACAATATTTTAGCCATATCGTGGCGATCGGGTTTGTGAAATGGCTATAATCTAATCCCATAATGGCTTGTGACATGCAATCATAAACTATTATTGTGCATTAATTAAAAGTTATTGAAAAGGGTATAAATAAACGACAAAAAATAATTAGCATACAAACCTTCAGCGTAAATCTCGTAAAACCGACGTCGAGTAACAGTTAAATGGAATGTGATAAGCGGGTCATTGTCCGTAAAAACACATTTATGACAAAACTATTGAGAGTTAAAAGGCATTTTACGTAAAGTAAAAAGTAGTCAAAGGCAAATTTGTATTGCCACTCTGCATTCAGGAAAGTTGATTGCTAGTTTCTAATGTGGTCGAGGAGCTAATTCTCGATGTATGCTTGGAGAGAATTGAAATAAATATAATTAGACATTCGCACGCAAGCTAACATTGTTTTTCGTAGATATGAATACGGCACTTTTATCATAAGATTAATATTAATTAAAACGATCCATTTAAACATTAATTAACAAAGCTCGGGTTTCCTGACATGTCAAAGATATGCGTTGTCTTTCCTTCAATACAGTAGACTTGATGGAATCATTACTTTATAGCTAGAGAATGCGGAAGGTGCAATCAAGAATGGACAATCCAGAGAAATTAGCAGAGCATAGGGTACACAAAACAAAGACAAACAAAGCAAAAACACAACACAAGATGTGTTGGACATCACTATACATAATCTGACATTGAACATATGTGGATTATCTGTCCATTGATATAACTGACTAAATGGTACTGTCAGCTTACATAGTCTGACACTGAACATATGTGGATTATCTTTCGGCTGATATAGCTGACTAAATGGTACTGTCAGCTTACATAGTCTGACACTGAACATATGTGGATTATCTTTCGGTTTATAAAGCTGACTAAATGGTACTGTTAGCTTACATAGTCTGACACTGAACATATGTGGATTATCTTTCGGCTGATATAGCTGACTAAATGGTACTGTCAGCTTACATAGTCTGACACTGAACATATGTGGATTATCTTTCGGTTGATAAACTGACTAAATGGTACGGTTAGCTTACACAGTGTAGCACTAAACATGTGTGGATTATCTTTCCGTTGATGTAACTGAGCCTTCACGAGCACATGAATTCGCCATGGGTTATGGTGGAGTCTGTGTTGCTCATCTTTTTAGTTTTCTGTGTTTTTGTTTGTCTTCATTCTGTATCTTTTGTACCCAATGTTGAGAGTTTCTCTGGATTGTCGATTCTTGATTGGCACTTCGGTTTTCTATACTTCTGCCATGTAATTGCCCCCTTCATCATGTTGAAGATTATGCAATGACTTTGGACTGCGCATTTTAGTTGAACTAATCAAGTGTGTTGGATAATGATTTAAATGGGGTTTATATACAATTAAAAGTTAAACTACAAATGTATATACATGTTGGAACTGCCTGGTGGCTAAAGGGACAAAATCGTGGCCTTAAACGCTTCAGGTGTGTCCAGCCCCACAATGTCTGGTGGCAGCAGATTCCAATCCCTCACTGTGCTATAACGTTTATTCGGTCAAATTATTAGATGAAAATTGGTACATTTAATTCTCAGATCTTATTTTTCTTAAAACTTTCTTGACGTTTTGTCTAGCTTTTATTAACGGTATTGTTAGGCTACTTCTAGGTCTGATGATTCAAACTTGGGTTATCTTTCCTTTAATATATCTGACTTGACGGTATTGTTAGGCTACTTCTAGGTCTGATGATTCAATCCTGGGTTATCTTTCCTTTAATATAACTGACTTGAAGGTATTGTTAGGCTACTTCTAGGTCTGATGATTCAAACATGGGTTATCTTTCCTTTAATATAACTAACTTGACAGTATAGTTAGGCTACTTCTAGGTCTGATGATTCAAATTTGGGTTATCTTTCCTTTAATATAACTGACTTGACGGTATTGTTAGGCTACTTCTAGGTCTGATGATTCAAACTTGGGTTATCTTTCCTTTAATATAACTGACTTGACAGTATTGTTAGGCTACTTCTAGGTCTGATGATTCAAACTTGGGTTAT
>MJUT01022770.1:16101-65450 GCA_002080005.1 Gigantidas platifrons
ATCGTGTTTAAAAGCCTTTTGGGAAATCTACACGTACCAGAAACAGAAGCAGAAGTTTCTCCTCCCTCATGTATAGGTGATCTAAGCCGATTTTGTTTTGACTCTTTCATATATGCTTGCTCATAAGAACTTTTAACTTATTTGCCTTTCGGATATTTTGACTTTGAGCGTACCTGATGATGGTTATTCCAGAAACGTGTCGAGTGTACTACATTTGATATCTATGTTTTTATTATTGATAGGAAATTTGCGGAACTTGGTGGCGGCATTGATTCGGGCATTACATTTGCTAACTGGATGGGATTTGCTCTACCTTTATCCATTATCATCTTATTTATATCATGGCTTTGGTTACAGATACTTTTTATTCGCGGTGGGTAAGTCTGTTGTTCAAACATAAATCTATTTTAATTGATGATACTCTCTGAAGATACTTATTTATAAAATGTTAATGTTTATTTACTTTGATATCAGTGTCTCTCATTTTTCCGTATTTTACACCAAAATTACCACTTTTACCTTCGTTGCCTTCATAGCTGAAAAACATCTCTAGAGCTCTGCACATGGTTTCGATACCACAGATAATTTAAAACAAAACAAAAAATACAACACCGTAAGAACAGTTCCAAATTCAATAGAGAAATCTTAGAAACAGAGGCAAAGCCCTCACACTCCTGTATTGGTACAGGCACTTCTATGCAATCTGGCGTGGTTAAAAGCCATTAGGGCCGTACTAATAACGCTATGCACCATACTTAGTATGTCTGAAGTTCTATTATGTAATAAGAAGTCTAAGACTTTTATCATAAAAATATGGTGGCATATATATCAAAGTCTAAATTGTGTGAATCGGATATTGATATAATACTGCATACTTTAATCTTGCTATCTCGAACACGGATAACTCATGTCCTTGGAAAAGAACACTTTGATTCGTTCGTAGGAGCTGTTGCATCATTTCTATCGGCGAAGTCGAATACTCGTTATTTCGAAATACATTTTTGTATCATGTCTATCGGTCATGTCGAATACTCGTTATTTGAAAATACATTTTTGTATCTTTTCTATCGGCCAAGTCGAATACTGGTTATTTCGAAGTGTTAACTTCCACGCAGCTATATTCGAAGCTAAATCATGCAGCACTAATAATATACTTGGGGTAATATGCATATTTTGTTTTCTAATTCGTACTTTATGAGTTTATTTAGGTTATGCATTACTAATATTTTGTAAAAAAGAAAATATATTAAAAGAAGGATATTCATGTATTACCTACAGTATACGATAGATGTCACTAATGAAGCAGGAGAAGTTTACCCATCCAAAGCACGTGGTCTCACTTCTGGATTTTAGGGAATTTTGAAATCGTTTGTTTGTCTTTGCTTGTGATGTGCACATATTTTGCATCCGAGTAGTTTCGAGTCCCTTCGAATACTCTACATTGGCCTTATGTTAAACTCAATTGTGTAAGAAGCATATCGACACCTACAAAAACCCACAGAAAATGACGCTGTTGAAATGCTGACTTAGGGAGAAATGAAGAATCCCTTGTAAGGTGGTGTAACCTCCCGATGACATTCTTTTAGCACAAAACAAAACAAAAATTCAGACGCTGCGAATTACATAATGCTATCTTTTCGCTAATATTTTAGGTGTTGTTATAAGGAAAATAGACAAAGAGTCAAAGAAATTAAAAAGGTAATAGACGCAGAATTTAAAAGACTTGGACAAATAAGGTACGTATAGTTAGGATGCATCTTGTAGTCATTATGTTTATACATTGGGGCTCCTTGTTTCCTTGATTTGTTTGGATATAAGGGCTTCACAAGTGGGGAAAGGGTCTATTTTAGAGAAGGAAATGAAATGCATTGCGGGGCATCTGGATTCCCTTCCTGTTTTTAAATGAGCCTCCTGTTGTTTTAATGCTTGTCTCTTTCATTACACTCACAGGGTTATTTCACGTAGATATATCATATGCCTTAAATTTTCATATTTATACGGGCCTGTATATTGTCACATAATTTGCACAAATATAATGAAATTGAAAAGGTGTATTTTTCATGACATAATAGGGGCCGTCGTGGTTGTGATCGTGTGGTAGTTAGATTTATAACTACCTGTGCAATCAGTGCATATCACCAGAGGGTGTGCCGGGGTAGAATAGGCACCAGGTTTATCCGTCCTAGAGGCACTCGTCTTCTAAAAGGGGTCATCCCCGCGGGAACCCCGGGGTATAGAAATGGGACCGCGAGCTTCTTCGGCTTGAAGGAGCGTCGTCGGTTGTGCGGGATGTAGAAATTCAGCCAACCCGTCCTTCGGATGAGAGGTAAATAAAACCGAGGTCCCGTGTTGAGAGATTGCCACCCTCTTCGCACGTTAAATAACCAGTGTAGCAGCTCACTATGAGCATTATGAGTGGTGCATAAGAGACCTGTTGCACTGGCTAAATTATCCGTCCCTACCCATCATTTCCCTGTTTCGAGTCTCGTGGCGTTTAAATTATTCTCGTCCTGAATATAGCTGAAAAATTGCTCGCTGGACGTTAATCACCAATCAATCAATCAATCAATCAATCAATCAATCAATCTGATCATCCTCCTTCTTTTATTCACAGTATGTTTTACGTTTTGACAAAGACCTTACATTTAGCCTGAGTTTCGGATTGATTGTTTTTTCTTGTTCACTCGCAGCACAATTATTTCCTGTTGACAACAGCAAATAGCCACTCAATAACTTTCTTTTTATGTATATTTTCTAATCATAACTAATCAATAAAGTAAGTTCTTCCTACAATGAAAGGGACCGCCATTTGCAATCAGCGCCTACCATCAATAAAGTGATTTCGGTCTCGATCATTGCGAGGTGTACATGTACTTAATTACGATTGGTTGCTTGAATACCAGTGAAACATATTTCATATATTTTCATGACAATAGCATTATACAGAAAAGAAGGAAGAGTGAGCGGATAACTAATGAAAGGACTTCTGACTGTCACTGGAAATATATTGAAAGTTAATTACAATGTGTGCGCCTTCTTGTATTCGCAAATTCACAAATGAGATCGTAAACGTGTATCCAGTCACTCCTCATTCACGGTACCCACTATTGCCCACGGGGATGTACTCGATTACAATTATGTCATCTTTATCTGGCATTTTCCATTTTAGATTGCCCCTTCGGTATTCTCTAACATTTATGTCATGTTTGTCTGGCATGTTCTACATGTCGCTGGATTTCGCCTGGTAATCCAATGTCCTCTATCAATAGGAGCTGACTTCTACGATGTAATTGAAGTATTGTGTAAAATTGCCATGAAAATACCAATAAACCTAATCCATATTTTTAATAATATTACTTCCGGTTTCAGCTTTGCTGAAGTAATGGTAATCATATTATTCATATGTTTGGCAATTTTATGGATATTTCGTGATCTTCCCGATATCCAAGGATGGTCTCGGGGATTGTAAGTACATTTTGTTTATATATTTATATTAACAAAATATTTGGGGTGCTTCTACTTTAGCTGACCTTAGCCCTAACCCTTTTGTTATCATATCCGCATGGTAACGAAATGAAAGGTTATGGGTCATGCACGTTGATTATTACAATATCTGACTTCCGGAGTCTGCCAAAGTAGATTCTACCCAAATATTAAATATTTCTATGTTGCCGGTTCTCTTATACTGATGTATTTAAAGGAAAAGACCTGTTAGTTGAACAATTGTTTTTTTTTATAAATCAATACATTGTAACTTTTTATTTGTAAATAACTAATTATTAAACAAAAAATACCTTTATTAACATTAATATGCCCAATTAAAATATGAATATTTGGAATTTCCTGTCTTAGTGTAAGCGGCCATGACACCTCTTCATGTGACGTCACACGGACTGATCATGCTATTTGAATAAATAATATATCTGACTCTTCCCAACATCGTACCCATTTGGCTATGTTTTAATATCAGATCAACTGCAATACAATGTTTACAATTGTATATCGTCCTAATTTTTTTCTTAATATTCCCATCCCATGTTACATTTTCATAAATTAATGAATGTTTATGTGTAGTTGGGGGGGGGGGGGGTATCTACGTCAAATTTCATGTTTTCCGTGAATGTCCGTAGGTTAAATGTCTGTCAGTTATACCTCGTTTTATGCGTACACATGCTTTTTTCGTTTTTCTCATCAATGCTGTCGTAGTTTCCCGTGTTTTTCGTGGTCACTGGTCCATGTGTTGACAATGATAGTCCTGACCGGTAATTACAAAAACAAATTCTTCTCGCACTTTCCCTTTTCGTTCGTGCTATAAAATGCTTGACATGAAGTCATAATGATATTGTAGATATAAAAAGATAAATATTATACAATTACTGTCTTTTGATGAGGTAAATGTGTGGATTCATTGACTTTTGAAAAAAATTATATTCACTGAGCACGAAAGGGCGAAGTGAATATCAATTTTTTTCAAAAGTCAATTAATCCACACATTTACAGAATCAAAAGACAGCAATTGCTTTATTCTATATGTCGAGGAAATAATGATATTCTGAATAAAATGTTACATGTCCACTGTCCTGAGGTAGTGCTACATTATTATTTACTTCACCATGCCATTATCTGAATCTTTATCATTTAATATATTTTTCAATGTTCCGTCCGACAAAGTGGCAATTCTTTGTTTTGGGCACCGGCGGTACGTCTGCATCTACAGAGCACATTTTGTTTTTGTATTGACGGATGCGGCAAATGAACTACTTTGTCGTTGGTCGATTAAAATAGAATGTTCCTAAAAGAAATTCCATATTCCAAAAATAGTAACACGTGAGATTTACCGCTGTGAATATTAAATCTAAGGCGGTGAATACGTCTTTTTATCTTAAAGAATGATTTTGATAGAAATCTATACTAAAGAATTTACTAATATAGAATAAACGACGTTATTTTACGATTTACATAATTGTTAATAATAAAATTGCAACTGAGCATTGCTGATATATTATACGATACCGATTGAACGACGTCACGGGCAGGATAAATCCGAGAATGGAGTATGCCCTTTGTCTCCTCCACATTGAAGAGTTTTGAAAAATGGCGATCTCCATTTTTGGTGCTATATGCAACTTCAATGACCAAATTCTACCTTACGGTATACTATTTTTGGCATTCATTAACACATGTGTCTTGTATTTACTGTCATTTAAATTTTCACTCTAACTTGCTAAGATCATGTCGTTTTCCTTTAATTAAATTGTATTTCATAACATTAGATCAGGTTTTTTTACTTGATTACAAGAACATACAAAGAGCTGCGTAATTTCGTGGTACTTGGTATGATATTAACGTGATCTTTTGTGAATACGGTTTTCCTATACCTTGTGCTGTATCATTTCTTTGTTCCATATGTTCTCGTGTCTTCTGACAAAACTAAATGCTCCGATATGACCAAGTTATTACTTTTATATAGGGCTGAATATCAGACAAAAATATGAAATACGCGAGGAGCTAGCGAAGTGACATTTTACTATTATCTCGGAATATAATACAGTAATAAACACGAGTGCCAAACTCAATCAACTCAGCTCATTCATTAATAGAAAGTTCAAACAGTGATTGTCAACAATTCCTGCAGAATGAAAAAAACGAGCTACTTCCTTTCACATCAAATCATTGAACACAAAAATCCAGATCCTGGACATTAAGATGCAATTCTTTACTCGTCTTCGCTTCCTCTACCTCTTAAAAATATGTCTCCTCTGTATTATTAGAAGAAAATGTAAACTCAGGGGGTGAATGTACGGCATAATTAGAATCTATTTTGTGCTGCTTGAAAGTAAGTTTTTACTTATAGCATTAGTTATTGTAAGGATAGCAACGGTGTGTCCATCGTTCAAAAACTTGCTGCCAAACCCTCAAACGTTTCGACAACGTTTTCGCAACAGGTGAAAATAACATTGTCGAAGTGTTTGTGATTTTGACAACAAGCATTTGAAGGATGGATTCACCGTTGTTTAGCAGACATTTTGGGGAATTTAACGAACTATCACATTTAATGTTATCCTTACAATAACTAATGTTATACGTAAAATATTACGTAAAAGTGGCACAAAATGGATTCCAAATATAATGTAGATTAACCCCCATGAAACGGTGATGGCTAGCAATTCTGCCACTATCAACAATCTACCACCTCTGATCTAAAATCATTGAACACAAACATACCACGACCTATTCCGGTACAGATGCAGGTAATGACTTGTGATGTGCTAATAAATGTGGCGGTCTAAACAGGTTGATAGAAGACTATACTCTAACACAAGAAATGAATACCAACATAAGCAAAACTATTATAATACATACTATTGTATTACAAGAAGTTAACGAGGGGCCGTCGTGGTAGTGATCGTATGGTAGTTGGATTAACAACAATCAATGCAATCAGTGTCTATCACCACTAACGTTGTAAGTTCGAATCCCGTTCATGCGAGTTATACCCGATACTACATTATGTGATCAAGTTTGGCAGTGACTTACGACAGGTCGGTGGTTTTCTCCGAGTATTCCGGTTTCCGCCACCAATAAAATTAACCATCATGATATAACTGAAACATTGTTGAAAGTGGCGTTAAACACCATAATCCTCACCATAACCACACACGTAAACGATGCATGTATGACTTATGATATAACATGCTAATTTGATGTAAAACATGTAGCATGAGATGATATATTGCAATATATTGTTACAGCAAAGACAAGTATGTTAGAGACTCAACAGCTTCCATGTTGATAGCATGTCTGTTATTTATTATGCCAGCAGAGATACCAAATGTGTTCTGCTTTAACAAGAGATCAGGTAAGTCACATTGTCTATATGATATTTGTCGCTAATTCAGAAATAAGAATGTATGGTAGTATGAACCCTTCATCATCTGATCGAATCGCTATGTAAACTGTAAATATTAAATAGAACACATGTATTACACTTCCTGGTTCTTTTCTCATTCATGACTCTTCATCGGATTTGTAACTACATAAACACGATGTTAGATTAATTTAATTGTCCAAAATTTAGATTTAATTTTCCCAAAATTATAATTTAAGTGTCCCAAAAGATTGATTTAAGTGTTCTCGAAGTGGTATTTTCGTCCCGTGAATAGATAATACGCCCGAAAATGAAAACCATTTTATTTTGAAGCAGATGTAATGGATGGACAGAACTGAATATATTTTGAATTTCTAATTTTTATCAAGTAAATCTTAGACCTTTTTCATTAATGCATCTTTCCCCTCCCTTCGTTAGATATATTCTGAATTGCAAAAGTAGGAGCATGTGTTTTTGCATCAAAAACTCTTTAATTAAAACAATGAACTATGAAAATTCAAAATTAGCAGCAAGTAAAGAAATATATATATACTTTTGTGTATATGTATATATATATTGATTTTTATGTTTCATGCTAAGCGCATTTACTTCAATAACATATGAATTTACTTCTCGTTAATTTGTAATTTAGATGTCACGGGAGAGTACGAAAAACCTGCATATCGACCTATACTAACATGGCAGACCACGGTCCGAAAGGTTCCCTGGGGTATTATTATTTTACTAGGTGGAGGATTTGCTCTGGCGGATGCTAGTAAGGTTAGTGTTTGTATACTGGAACACTTTTTATTGGTTTTGGTTTGGTTTTAATGTGTTTAACGCCACTTTCAAAAATATTCCAGTTATATCGTGACGGTCAGTTTTATTGGTGAGGACACCGGACTACCCGGATAAAACCACCGACCTGCCATCAGTGACAGACAATCTTTATCACATAATTTTGTATCGAGTACGCCTCGCCATTAGTGGAGCTAGAACTTACAACGTTAGTGGTGATACACTGATTGCATAGGTAGTTGTAGATCCAACTACCATTCGATCACGACCACGACGCCCCATGAAAAATTTGGAGGCATCCGTATGACACGTGTTGTGTTGTCTGTCATGTTTATAGTTTAAGCCATTGTCTGACTACTGCTACAATTTAATTTACAGACATATTGCTACTTGTAGATTTCCGGACTATCTGCTTGGCTGAGATGTGAACTACAGTCTATAAATAAGTTTGATCCAATTGTTATTAATTTGATTATAAGTAGTATTGTGGCAGCTGTTACAGAGGTAACCAGTAATACTGCAACAGCCACGTTACTGTTACCACTTATGTTTGATTTGGTAAGTACCAGTAATACTACAACATCCACCTTATTATTACCACTTATGTTTGATTTGGTAGGTGCCAGTGCTACGCTAACCATCGGCACACTGTTACCACCTATGTTTGATTTGGTAGGTACCAGTGCTACGTTAACCATCTGTATACTGTTGCCACCTATGTTTGATCTTGGTAGGTACCAACGCTCCGTTAACGACGAGTATACTGTTACCAATTATTTTTGATTTGATAATCACCGGTGCTTCGTTAACAACCACCTTACTGTTACCAATGATATTTGATTTGGTAATTCCCATTACTCCGTTAACCATCAGCATGTTGTTACCAATGATATTTGATTTTGTAATTCCCATTACTCCGTTAACCATCAGCATGCTGTTACCAATGATATTTGATTTTGTAATTCCCATTACTCGTTAACCATCAGCATGCTGTTACCAATTATATTTGATTTGGTAATTCCCATTACTCCGTTAACCATCAGCATGATGTTAACAATTATATTTGATTTGGTAATTCCCACTACTCCATTAACCATCAGTATGCTGTTACCAATTATATTTGATTTGGTCAGTACCAATGCTCCGTTAGTGTTAGCGATCACCTTACTGTTACTAATTATATTTGATTTGGTCAGTATCAATGCTCCGTTAGCGTTAGCGGCTACCTTACTGTTACCAGTTATATTTGATTTGGTACAAATTATCCATTCGCCACCATTGTGCTGTTACCAGTTATGTTTGATTTTATAAGTACCAGTCCTCCGTTAACCGGTTGAAGACTTCATTAGTTTGTTTTACTTGTGTCTAATCCATTTTGTCTATTTAATTGCCAAATAGCATATGTTTAAACTAAACTCCGTTAACCACCAGTATCATCTTTGCTTGATTTAGTAAGTACCAATGCTCCGTTAACAACCATTATACTGTTACAATTATGTTTGATTTGACAAGTACCAGTGTTGCGTTAGCAGCCACGTTGTTGTTAGCAGTTAAGTATCATTTGCTAAGTACCAGTGATCTGTTAATGACTAGCATATTGTTACACATTTATTGGAACTTTGTGGTCTCGACATGCTAAACACGAACTACAGTGAAAGGCAGATGACTTCTTATTTATTTTATTTTTCACCTCATGGTATTGTTTGTGGAAACAAGCTTCTCGATGAATGGTTATTATTATGTTACTGAACGATAATGGGTTCTCGTTTCGTCACAAATTCTGCCGGCGATCGAACATATTTCCCATGTGTTCCTAAAATAAAGATATACCGCAGATAACATATATATTGAGGATTGCCCTTTACGACTGAAACATTGGGAATATGTGAGAATCTTACGACCTGATTTCTTCCAAATAAGGTGGTGGGGGTGGTGGTGGTGGTGATGAGTTGGTTATGGCGTCTAACACCACTTTCAACAATGTTTCAGCTAAACCGTGGCGATCAATTTCATTGGCGGAGGAGACCGGAGAAAACAACTAGCCTGTTTCAAGTTACTGGCAAACTTTATCACATAATGTTGTATTGAGTACACCTCTTCCAAATTAGGATCACCATACTATTTTGAATATTAGATTACTTGTATTACTAGTATGGCATTTGTCCGATTTTTGCATTGACCTCTACTTACAATAATAGCGTATGTCATTTCAGGCTATTGGGTGGAACTTGCATCCATTGTACATGATGATCAGTGTTTGTATTGCTTGTTCATTTGCATTTATGTTACCAGTAGCAACAGCACCGAACGCAATCGTATTTTCAACGGGGTATTTGAAGATATACGATATGGTATGTATGAATTTACATGTTTGCTTTCATTTTGAATCCGCTAAATAGGTTTTGTTAGTTTGTTTGATGGTGCTTAACGCCATTCTCAACAATATTTAAGCTATATCATGGCGGTCAGTTTTATTGGTGCAGGAAACCTGACAAACGGGAGAAAAACACCGCCCTGTCGCAAGTTACTGACAAACTTTATTACATGATGTTGTACACCTCGTCGATCGAGATTCGAACTCTGAACATCAGTAGTGATATGCAATGATTACATAGGTAGTTGTAAATCCAACTATCACACGACTACGACCACGACGGCCCCTAAATAGGGTTATTGTTGTAAATCCACACAGAGGAAATAAGGTATACAAAGTCTTTAATATTTGTTTCCAATGCTAGAATTACTTCGTATTTACTGAAAGTGGTCTGATGATGCACTTTGTACTATTTAAATACTTTAAAATGAAAACCAAAAATACCACATTGTCTGAACTGTTCCAAAATGCAATCGTAGGAACAGATGCAGAATTTGAACCAGAAATACCACATTGTCTGAACTGTTCCAAAATCCAATCGTAGGAACAGATGCAGAATCGGAACCAAAAATACCACATTGTCTGAACTGTTCCAAAATGTAATCATAGAAACAGAAGCAGAATCGGAACCAAAAATACCACGTTGTCTGAACTGTTCCAAAATATAATCATAGAAACAGATGCAGAACCGATATCGCTAACACATACGTACATGCGCAGTCAGTTTCCTCTGTTTCGAATATACCAAAAGGGGTAATCAGAATCGTTAAATCGAAGGACAGAAAGCTCAATTGCCAAAAGAAAAAGTACAAAGGGACCAACAACGATCTACAAAATACTACAAAGAAAACAAGAGATCGAGTGACACGAACTCCACAAAATACCGGGGGTGGACTCATGAACTTTAGAAGGGTAATCAGTTCCTGCTCTGCTAGTGACACCCATCGTGTTACTGAAGTTACAAAACCGGTGATGAATGAAGGAGCGGTAATTGTGCTTACGACAATTTGAACATATCCTTGGTCATTTGTTCCACCATACAAAAAAAATTACCTTAAAACTTATCGCACTATCTGAATGAAGTCAATATGAACAAACAAACATTTAGAAGAGGGTGGTGGTCGTAATCATACTGTAGTGGGTTTTGCATTGTCTCTGCTATCGGAGCCAATCACCACTGAAGTTGAGATGAGTTGTACTCTATTCCACTTTATATGATTTGTCAAAGACCTGCGACAGATCGTTGGTTTTCATCGGATACTCCGGCTTTCTCCATCATTGAAACTGACCGCCACGATATAACTGAAATATTGTTCATAAGGGGAATTTAGCGAACCGATAAACCTTACGCTCGAAAGACCTGGACTGAGTTCCATAAATTTCAATTGAATTTAAATATCAAGCTCATCCCCAGTTATTTGTGGGGTTCGTGTTACTCGATCTTTAGTTTTATGTGTAATGTTTTGTAGATCGTTGTGTGTCCTCTTGTACTTTTTCTGTTGGCCATTGTGTTGTCTGTTCTTCCTCGATATACGTATTCTTATTACCCATTTGATATCTTCAAAGTCTTCTTTGTACAGCCCAGTCATGGTTATCATCAGAAATTATTCAATCGTGTCAAGATTTCCATTTTTCATTTGACTGCATACATTGTCCAGAGAGAAGGATCAAATAACTTTATTTCCTCGGTCTCTTTTTTTATTATTAAATTACATTTAATGTGAAAGTTTGAAGCAAATGATGTGCTATGAAGAGTTTGAAGATACTAAAGGGGTAATCATAATCCGTAACTCAATGAAGAACAGACAACACAATGGCCAAAAGAAAAAAAGCCAAAAAGGACAAACAACGATATACAAAACATACACATAAAAACTTAAGAGCGAGTTACACGAACCCCACTAAAAACCGGGGGTGAACGTGTGTGCTCCGAAGGGGTAGCCATTTCCTGCTCCACTATGTATCATTATAGGTCTGTGTTGTCCGTCCGTGTGCTTACAACATGTCTCAGTGTTGATGATTATTTGTGATTCAATATAATTTACTGTATACTGTCCTCTAATATTGACCTTTGACCTCTATCTTTGTTGTATTTTTTACTTTTTGATATGTATTTCAGGCACTCGCTGGGATAGTGATGAATATAATTGGCATCGGAGGACTAACACTTGCAATCAACACGTGGGGTACAGCAATCTTCGATCTTGGAACGATGCCAGAGGCTTTGAGGAACTCAACTACTACCACTTCAGATGTCTGTAGTCAAATATGCATGTAGAATTACATTACATTTGTAACACCTTAACAACAGTACAGTCTAACCTGCCTATGTGGTCACCTTTATTAAGCAGTAACCTCTATTAAAAGGCCACCTTTGTATTGTTTTATCAAAGAACATTTCATATGAAGTGAAACTGCTTTCCGAGGTTACCTGGCTTATAAGGTCGCTTTTACTTTGTCCCATAGGTGTTCTCTTAATACAGGTTAGACTGTATATGGATGTTGTATAACTCAATGTATGTTATTACTAATTAAAATTGTGTAATTATCCTGCACGCTTGAATTTTATAGGAATCTACTAACTAATAAAGATACTGTATAAGGATTTATTTTCGTGACTTCCAATTTCGTGGATATCTCATAAAAGACGTATTTTCGTGTATTCGGAATTTCTAATATAAATCTATATATGAAAATATGAAGAAAGTGTATTATTTATTAGTTCTGTGCTCGTAAGTGAAAATAAAAACAAGTATTTCGATAGATTCGAAATTCGTGGATTGTTTGACCAAGGAAATTTACGAAAATTAGTTTCCCGTGATTGAAACGTGTTCCACAGTACAAATATTATGCTAATATAGAAAATACTGATTTATACTTTATCTCTGGCACTTGACAACCTAATTCAAATACACAAAGTACATAGAAAACAATGATTTGCAGAAAACACAAACCACGAAATATTCTATGCTTAAGCCAAACAGAGTTACGACTATTTTTGTCCTAAAGTAAGAGGAGGGACAAATGGGGAGGAATAATTAATATTACGATTATCAAATAGAAGTGGAGAGAGTGACAATAAATAAAAAAAAACAATGTACCACCTTTTGAAAGGAATTAAGTTTATTTATACAATTGTAAACAATATGTTTTTTGTTTATATTGTATTATTAGCTTGATACCGGTGTTATTTTTTCTCTCGGAATATAATTATATTTAGAGTGAGTCTGTTTTATCATTTGTTTTTTTGTCATATACAGTTATATTATATTAGATCCATTTTGCGTTCGTTTTAACTAATATGGGAGGGTTCACATTTTTGCTAAAAAAAAGTTATTAATTTTTCGAAAATGTTTTCCAGTCTTTCACTGTTTGTTTTAATGTATGTTATTAATGAGCATCCCGGTGGTAATTTTATATTATTTGTATAAACTTTTAACTGCTATACTTGTTTTGTTGTTCTCTTTTTTTTTTAACAAATATACATATTTTCAATATTAACAGAAAATAAAATACACTAATATAAATACAATTAAGACTGTAACATTAAACTATTTATTGTACTTCAAATGTATTTTACATGCCCTTGATTCCCATGTCCATGGCTACTATCTCGTTATTGTAATGCCAAAGAATGTTAGGGTTATGGTGTTTAACGGCACTTCCAACAATATTTCAGTGGTCGTTTTTATGGATGGAAGAATCTCCAGTGCCCACCTGTCGCAAGTCACTGACAAACTTTATCACATAATGTTGTATCGAGTCCACCTTACCATGAGCGGGATTCGAACTCACAACTTTAGTGGTGATAGCTAACAGATAGTTGTAAAGTCAAGGCACAACATATTAAAACAAATTAAAGTATAAAACCCAATAGTATGTAAACATATTAAGCCAAATATTACACCACGCAGGTCAAACTTAAAACTAAACAGCTACATGTATCAGCTGGAGGTATGAGTCCTACCAAACAACGGGATTTAAAGGCTGTTTATTACATCACTAATTGTGATGGCAATTTGTAATTTATGATCAGGATTATAGGCTTTATTTGGTTAGTAACTTAGGGCTAAGGTGTTTAACGCCACTTTCAACAATATATCAGTTATATCGTGGAGATCAGTTTTATTGGTGGAGGATACCAGAGTACCCGGAGAAAACTACCTACCTGCCGTAGGTCACTGACAGACTTTATCACAGAATGTTGTATCGAGGATTTTATGTGAATAGACACTCATATTAATGATTAAAATGTAAATATCTAATTTAGCGCTCACAACGCAGGGGCGTAGCTAGACCTTTAACGATGTGTACTTCTAATTTCGGCAAGGGGCTTAGGGGGCCGCTTTTGCTTAAGATGGCGGATTTTACACATTTTAAACTTGCATTTTCGACACTCCGGACTACTACATGTCTCCATTCAAAATGTTATTTTAGGGCTACCTGGAGCCTACATACGATTAGGGGATCGTCCAAACATTTATTGAAGACACTTGGATTGACTTAAAGTTGTGTTTTTTCTCTCTGGTTGTATTTACGGTTCTAGTCTCTTTGACATTCCCTGTTTCCATTCTTTATTGATAATGTGCATAATTGCTTATTTTCACTAACCAGAGTTATCTTCCTTATTACATGGAATAGATAGGGCAAAACTCACTTTTTATTTTTTATTTAAAATTTGAAAGACCTTTTTCCTTTCGGGTAAAATAAGAAATACATTAACTATAAATTCTCAACTCCTGATATTTTTTCGAAGTAGAAATTCCTGACAGGAAACATGTTTGAGCTAATAAACCATATTTTACCCACTGCATTCAGTGTAAAATACCTGCTCTGATGGGAAGTAACTCTGCAATAAGGGAGGTAAATCTTGTCTAATGAAAAGACCCAATAATCTGTTACAAAAATTTGTATGTGACAATTTTTGTGATAGAATAAGAAAATCCAATAGAAGGTAGAATCATTTATTATTCAAATACGAAAGCCAGAAGTCTCGGTTTTTGCATCGCTAACTCAGATACGACCATGTCTATGTCTATTTCCCGTTCTCTGTATGCATGTAGTAGTGCCAGGGATGACATTCTCTCGCCACCCATTGTTGCTCTCAGGTAAGTTTTCAACCGACGCATAACACTGAAAGACCTTTCGGCAGAAGCAGATGATGCTGGCATGCAAAGCAGTATTTCAATGCATATGTAGATGTTCGGATATAGTGTTAGTTCGCGTATGCAGCGGAGAGTGTCTGCCAATGTAACAGGTTTGTCACCATGTATATTCCATCTAGCTTTCCAGCGTTGTACCTCTTGTTCAAATTCTTGCTTATCTGATGCAGGAATATAGCCTCCAAAAGTTTCATGAATGCGTGTACTTGTCTCAGCAGTGGGCACTGAATCTATCTTCATTAATAACCAATATGTCCGTCAGCTCGGGGATCAGATGGTCGACAAACGGAAGGTAAATGTTCCGCTTCCAATATTCGGATGGGGTATTAGCTGGTGCATTACCCCGGTGTCTTTTCCGTGCGACAACTCTCGGAACGGTGGCAGCCACGTCGTGCTTTGTCCCTATCTCAACACTTGTAGCGTATATTGCGTCCCAAACACTGTCATCAGACCGCTCCTCACGGAGAACGTTAATCACGGCCCTACATTCCTTCACTGCTTCCAATAGATCTTGTGACTTGCCTTGGAGAAGAGCAGACAATGGATTAACTGGTGTCAGAACATGTTCAGCAGTCACTAATGCCACGATGAAGTCGAACTGACATATTGAACATACATAGCTCCTAGCCTTTGAATCACCGTCATCGGCCAACTCTTGTAGTGAAGACATAACCACAACATAGCACTTTAAAAAAGTGGAAAGCGCATCTACTCTAGAGAACCATCTCGTTTCCCAAAGTGTTTTAAGTTTAGTTTTTCTTTCCATGGCTTCTTTAGCATCAGTATTAAGTTCAAGACTTTCTTCGAACTTTAGCCGCCTTCTTGCCGAATAATCAAAAGCGAAAGCTATTGTCTGCACTGTATCCATTAGGTTTCTGATTAAAGGTTCTTTGCATGCACGTGCGATCGCCAAATTCAATGAGTGCGCACGACAATGTGTGTATGTTGCTAAGGGAATACGTTCTCTAATCGTGGCCTGTACACCACGGTGTTTCCCTGCCATGTTCGCGGCCCCATCATACCCCTGTCCACGCATCTTACCGATTTCGATACGATAATCCTCTAATGTCTGTATTATTTTTTCTGCTAATGCCTCTCCAGTTGTCCGTTCCGCTTCTTTAAACCCAAGGAAATTTTCACAAACTTCTCCTTTCTCATGATCGAAGAATCTAACACATATAGAAATTTGATCTCTTGTTGCACAGTCCGTCGCCTCGTCGGCAATACATCCAAAACAACCGGACAAGTTACAAGCATTAGTTAAAGACTCTCGTATTTGGTTTGCACATAACTCGATCAGCTCGTTTTGTATGGTTGGGGACGTGTATTTTCGTCTTGGGTCACCTCGAGCCACATGTGCTGCAAGAATACTATCATTCTCCGCCTGAAGATTTAACAGAGCAGCGAAATTGCTCTTTTCTTCCATATGTCCTCTGATAGCGATGTTCTGTTTTTCACAAAATACGAGAACTTTGATGATTTCCTTAATGATGTGTCGATTTTTCCCAATAGCTTCATAATGGTGTGTAGAAAGCTGCGTAACCACGTCGGTTTTGTTCCCTTCTCCAACACGGATGAATTCCTCGCTTGCTCTGACATTGTCATGGTGACTTGAAGTTTGAGCTGTATGTCGGGACACGAATTTGCTTAGGTTTGTCCAGTCACTCACAGGGCTAGATTTCCCAAAAGTGCGCTCCATTGCGTCTGATCTCTGACTTCCGAAAAGTGCACAGTATATACAATATACTGCATCTTTAACTATGGAATAGCGCATCCAAGGGTGTTTCTCTAACCAAGCACTTTTGAATCTTCGTGGTTTTCCATTGAACATTCTGCAAAAGTATCAAGGATAAACGATGTTTAACCCGGATATTGAGGGCAAAGACTTTCTGGGCATGTAAATAAGGACAAAAACAAGGTACAAATGATACTTCCATCCACACAGTGTATTTTTTTCGCCATAGGTACGGTACCTCTAGTTTACCTAAATTTGTGACCTTCAATTTTCACCTATGTATTCCGATCTTGTTTAAGATACACCTTCAAAATTATGATAGACAACACTTGCCACATCAATATCCATAAAGACATTCCAAAATTATGGAGCGGACGCAATTCTGCACAGAGAGACAGGCAGACAGAGTGATTCCCATGTACATTGTGCCTTCTAAATATCATTCGTAGGGGTATAAAATGTAAAAGAAGACAAGATTGTCAAAGGTTTTAGTATGTACAAAAGCTTAATATATTTTTATAATATATTTTCGGTGAACGCAACTTATGAATCTTCAAGAGACGAAACACGTGTATTGCGTGGATAGTTAACTCGAAACTTTGATGAGCAAATCATTTTACAACTGATTTATCAATATCATTTTTTTTTTATTTTATAATGTGAAATTTTTTACCGACCTTACTGGAAACTCAAATTTATGAGCTGTATCCCAGGTTGTTTTCAAAAGTTTCATTTTTGCACTGTCACTTCTAATTTCATCTTCCGAGAGGACAACAAAGTCGGGATAATTGGGTTTCCATGATGTTAATGAGGATGCAGACTGTGAAACAGATGCTGATGGACTCTCATCAATGTCCGGAGGGGTAGGAGTAAGTGTCTGTCCTGTTTGAGAATCTCAGGAGGTGGCTTTCGCGAAAATATCCGATATCTTTTTCTGTGTCGACATCTCATTCGACGCTGATGTAGACCGGAAATGAACGTGGCTTGCAGTAACACCCGGAACGGTTCCGATAACGTTTACGGCGTCACATACTTCCAAATATGAAGTCATATCTAAGTACTCCCCCCCCCGTCTCTCTCTTATGAAATTTTTGAAATTTTATGAAAATTTTTAATTTTTTTTTTTCATTTTTAAATTTTTTTTTAAATTTTGATTTTTCTTGAAATTTTTGAAATTTTGAAAATTTTGAACTTTGAAATTTTTTTTTTATAATTTTTAATTTTTTTGAAAATTTTGAAAATTTTATAAATGAGTAAGACGCAATTTGATTGGTTGACACAACTTGACATCTTGGCTTTGGTTGGTCGGTGGGCAAGCCCGAATATACCTCACGCGAGGTATACTCACTCTGAGATAGAGTTGAGAGAATGCTGTTTAAGCCAATCAGAAAAAAGGAAAATTCGTTATCATTTAATAACATCTAATATAGGACACGAACATCATTTGATATAGGACACGAACATCATTTGATATAGGACACGAACATCATCTGGTATAGGACACGAACATCATCTGATATAGAACACCATCTGATATAGGACACGAACATCATCTGATATAGGACACGAACATCATCTGATATAGGACACGAACATCATCTGATATAGGGCACGAACATCATCTGATTTAGGGCACGAACATCATCTGATATAGGACACGAACATCGTCTGATATAGGACACGAACATCATCTGATATAGGACACGAACATCATCTGATATAGGACACGAACATCATCTAATAAAGGACACGAACATCATTTGATATAAGACACGAACATCATCTGATATAGGACATGAACATCATCTGATATAGGACACGAATATTATCTGGTATAGTACATGAACATCATCTGATAAAGGACACGAACATCATCTGATTTAGGGCACGAACATCATCTGATATAGAACACGAACATCATTTGATATAGGACACAAACATCATCTGATATAGGACACAAACATCATTTGATATAGGACACAAACATCATCTAATATAGGACACGAACATCATCTGATATAGGACACGAACATCATCTGATTTAGGGCACGAACATCATCTGATATAGGACAGGAATATCATCTGATATAGGGCACAAACATCATCTCATATAGGACACGAACATCGTCTGATATAGGACATGAACATCATCTGATATAGGACACGAACATCATTTGATATAAGACACGAACATCAACTAATATTGGACACGAACATCATTTGATATAAGACACGAACATCATCTGATATAGGACATGAACATCATCTGATATAGGACACAAATATCATCTGATAAAGTACATGAACATCATCTGATAAAGGACACGAACATCAGCTAATATAGGACACGAACATCATCTTATATAGAACACGAACATCATCTGATATAGGGCACAAACATCAACTGATATAGGACACGAACATCGTCTGATATAGAACACGAACATCATCTGATATAAGACACGGACATCATCTGATATATGACACGAACATCATCTGATATAGGACACGAACATCATTTGATATAAGACACGAACATCATCTGATATAAGACACGGACATCATCTGATATAGGACACGAACATCAGCTAATATAGGACACGAACATCATCTGATATACAACACGAACATCATCTGATATAGGGCACAGACATCATCTGATATAGGACACGAACATCGTCTGATATAGGACACGAACATCATTTGATATAAGACACGAACATCATTTGATATAAGACACGGACATCATCTGATATAGGACACGAACATCATCTCATATAAGACACGAACATCGTCTCATATGGTACATGAACATCATCTGATATAGGACACGAACATCATCTGATATAAGACACGAACATCATCTGATATAAGACACGAACATCGTCTGATATAGTACATGAACATCATCTGATAATGGACGCGAACATCATCTGATATAAAACACGAACATCATCTGATATAAGACAAGAACATCGTCTGATATAGTACATGAACATCATCTGATATAGGACACAAACATCATTTGATATAAGACACGAACATCATCTGATATAGGACACAAACATCATTTGATATAAGACACGAACATCATCTGATATAAGACACGAACATCATTTGATATAAGACACGAACATCATCTGATATAGGACACGAACATCATCTGATATAGGACACGAACATCATCTGATAAAGGACACGAACATCAGCTAATATAGGACACGAACATCATCTGATATAAGACACGAACATCATCTGATATAGTACATGAACATCATCTGATATAGGACACGAACATCATCTGATATTACATGTGTTATCTTATGTGTATACATACCATGTAGACTTTGGCTATATATAACTTAGATTTAATTTTAAATAAATATTTATTTCAACTTATCTAATGTATGTCCCACATAAATGAGGACGCCGTGTATTGTGACATCATTTTGATAGAAAAAAAAAAACTTTTTTTTTAAATAAAACATATAATTATTTTTTGTTTATATTTATTTAGGTGAATTTCATTTTCACAAGTTCATGGCGAGGGTATTTTAAAGGAGACGGATTAAATAAATAAAGTTTTAAATGTGAAATTACTCAGCTATCCTATCTTTCGATTTTGAGCGTCCTTGGTGAAAGTTGTTCCAGAAACGCGCCGTGCGCACTGTATTTGATAACTACCTTTTCAAATATTCATAATTGCTTGACACCTGTAAAATGTACTATATTTAAAAAAAAAAAATGCTTACACTAATAAAATGTCCTCACGATTTCATCTTTTTCGTTTATTTAACGTGTTCGTATCCATACCCATACAATCTGATGGTAACAACAGCTTAAAACATTCCAGTAGCACCTGCATATTTGTTGACACGACACTCCAGAGCTTGTAGGTTCTATCATACTTTCCTTGCTTCTAACAATGTACTGAACCGAGGATGCCTAGTGGTTAAGTTGAAGTCATCACTTCGAAAGTTTTACAGTCGCCACCATGACTTTATTGACCAATACCGAATATCTGTCTCACAAATGACCACGGATATGTTCCGTTTGTCGTAATCACAGTCCGATCCTGTCCGTATTTATCAACGGGTTTATAAAAAGAATAACAAGACAGGTGTAACTAGTGGAGCAGAAAATACCTATCATCCCGCAGCACCTGAGTTCACCCCCGGTTTTAAGTTAGTGCTTATGGTAATCACATACTACAGTGCAATATCTATTTATGTTAATATTTGATCGAAAACGTTTTGTGAATTATGCAATCTTTTACTTGGATTCATCTTCCAAACATTTTGTTTTCAGCACATTGTGACTAGAAAATGACATTATTTTGATAATATTTGCATTGATTGTTTGTTGTATTGTTTAACGTCCAGCAATAAATAGTTCATACATACTCAGGACAAGAACAGTTCAACAATATAACAAATGTATCGTCGAAAAGACGGAGGAATGGGACACACCGGAGGCATCGATTTAAAACCGACGTTTGACTGCTACTGGAAAGGTACGGAGGGACGAAACAAGTAGTTTTTGTAGCGGCTACACAAAATGCGTCTATGCTTTTTTGAATTCTGCAAAAGATGTTGTCAACTTCAGAGAGCGTAACACTCTCCAAGGACATTACCTACTATGGCTCACCTTTTTTATCCTTTACATCAATACACACACACATATATATATATATATATAGCTAGTAATATATTATTCAACGGTGGTTTGATTATTTACTGGTCATCGTTGTCGTGAGAGTATGGTACTAGTTGGATTTACCACTAGTTGTGCAATCCGTCCCTATCACCACTAAAGTTGTGAGTTCGAACCACGTCCATTGGCGAGGTGTACTCAATATAACATTATGTGATAAAGTTTGTCGATGACTTGCGGCAGGTCAGTTGTTTCCTCGATCCGGGTACCCCGTTTTCTCCACCAATAAAACTGACCGCTACGATATACTAGTAACTGAAATATTGTTGAAAGTGGCGTTAAGCACCATAAATCAAACCCTTGATTATTTATCTTAATTTTAACGGTGCTGTCTTCTTATTAGGCTTTACCAGTAAAAAAAGTACTTAATTTTCAATTTGATCAGTCACTGTAGACTAACAAGACTCGTTTAAAAAATGACTGAAGCGTAAACAAAATTAAATTTGAGGTGTGCTCCCATATTTAGCCATTTAAATCGCATTTTGTAAAGAAAATTACGCTTCATATTTCAATCTATCCATTAAACACATGACATCCGCATCTACTTAAGTATGTCAACACGCCCGTCAAAGTTTTAAGATGGATTGTTCCTTGGTTCTTCAGAAAACTCTGTGCTTTAAAAAGCTGGATTGTTGTGCTTGTTGCTTTTATAGCACCGTGCTACCTACTAGTGTGTAATACTTTGGTAAGTACCAATGCACTATTAAGTTAGCATATAATATAAAATATTCACGAAAAAGGGTTATTTTTATTTATGTAAAACAGATGTGTTTATTATAGTATTGTACAGATACCTTTGTAGCTTGTAGGAAGAGAACTAATTGCCTCAATTTGATTTCTATCTCACCCCAGATTTAAGATGGGCCAGGCCACTGACCTCTTTCAGCAAAAGCCTAACACCATTGTCTTTGGTTCGCGGACAGATATACATATCAAGTGCTATGGTTCCCATAAACCCAACCTATGGCCGGGGATTTAAACAGTCAGGTCGTTGCATATATTGGGGGTGGGGGTGTGTATGTTCCTCTTCCATTAAGCTATCATTTTTAATATACATGTAGATGACAAATTGTGAAAGTGACGATACATACCGAAAACCCTGTCTAATATGATATATCAAGGAGGGGCGGTCGTGGTCGTGATCGCATGGTAGATGGATTAATGACTACTAATACAATCACATGCAACCACTTCCGTTGTGAGTTCTAATCTCATTCAGGCGAGATGTACTTGATACAACATTGTGTGATGAAGTTTGTCAGTGGCTTACGGCAGGTCGGTGGTTACTAAAACTGACCGCCATAATATAACTGTTAAAGTTGCGCTAAACACCATATTTCTAATCCTGACTCTATGTCTAGGCTTAACGATTGCATAGTTTTCTCCGGGTACTCCGTTTTCCTCAACCAATAATACTGACTACTACTATATATCTGCCACTAGTGGAGCAGGACCGGCTAACCCTTCCGGAGCACATGAGTTCAATCCCTGTTTTTAGTGGAGTTCATGTGTCTCAATCATTTGTTTTCTGTGTAGTGTTTTGTAGATCATTAATTTTTTTTGTCTGTCATTCTGTGATTTACGTTTGCCTCTTTCGTATCTTCAAAATATTGTTGAAAAGAGTGTTCATATTTTTTCAAAGAAAAAAAATATTGTGATTATCTCAATCTGTGTTTTTATTTTTTATTTATCTGTGGTCTGAAAGAAAATCTTGTTTTACTTTGTATTATTAATGATATTATAAAGGTACCTGTGTACCTATATTTATATATATATATATAGTTTTGTTTAGATATAATATTACATTACAAAAATAAAATTCGGTGGTTGACTTATCATCGTTTACGGTATTGAAAAAAATGAGTATAAAGATATTGTACGCATCAGTGAAAAATATAAATACCATTGAACTAGTTAAATCCTACAAATTTTAAATTTACTTTGTAAAATATGTCATTAACACTTGATTACACACGTCTTTTCTCCTAATGATGAAAATAGTTTACTAGGTAAAGGGGAATGTTGAAGAAAGACAAAAAAAACTGCAGTAAAACAAACAGTACAACGGTTGTAATTAAATTTCCAGAACGTGAAAAGCAAATTCCACCACATAGCTTTTGTGAAATTAAAAGTAAATTTAAACAGCTCAAGCGGTAAAGACAATGAAACGATTTCTTTCTATATAGAGGGAATGTTTGAAAGGTATTTATATTCTGTGAAGTTTTTAGATTTCATTGTTTGTCCTTTGTTTTTCTTTTCTTTTGTTCATCGTATTGTCTGTCACTCTTCTGTTAACGGATTCAGATTGTCTCTTTGGCATCTTCAGACTTTCCTTATAGATATTCAATTTCGTGGTCATGAGTGTATGGTAGTTGGATGTATAACTATCTATGCAATTAGCCCCTATCACCACTATCGAATCCTGATCAGGCGAGGTGTACTAGATGCAAAATTATGTGATAAAGTTTGTCAGTGACTTGTGGAAGGCCTATGTTTTTTATCGAATACTCCGGTTTCCTCCACCAATAACACCGACCACCACGATATAGCTGAAATATTGTTTAAAGTGAAGATAGACAACATACCCCCTTTTTTATTAAGAAAACACACTCAGTAATGAGCTATATTCGTTACGAGAACAGGATTAAAAATTAAATACATTATCTATGTCTAATAATACGCGTTAGCGAAACCCGAAGGGACACTAATAAGCGTCCATTCGAGTGACAATGGCAATATTTGGACAAAAGACACGAGAACGAAGACAAACAAAACTAATAGCACAAGACAGGAAAACTACGATGTAGCACAACACCAACCAGAGCTAAAGGATACCGGAATTGAACTTGGGTGCCCACGAAAGGTAAGCAGTTCATGTTTAATATAAGACACCCGCCATGTCAGGTGAGGTAAAAGTCTTGCCAGTTATTGATGAAAGGAAACGTCTACATATAATTTAAAAGATCCATTGCTATTTGAGATCTGTATATTTCATAACGGCCAACCGGTTCGTAATGACAACTGTGTATTTTTGTAGGAATGAACACAAACTGAGAACCTCTTTTGGTCTAAATATGTTGTGTGTTTTTTTTTTGTTTTTTTTCAGGAAGCAAAATGTTTGTATGCTATAATAGTGATGGATGTTATGTGGCTGTCGGAAGCTATCCCAATATCAGTCACTGCTTTATTTCCAGTATTTTTTTTCCGATGTTGGGCCTATCTCTAGCAAAAGATGTGTGTTCCAAATATGTTAATGTACGTTATTAATAGATTCATGAGGGAGTTAGTGAGTGAGTGTTGTTTAACACCACCTCAGCAATTATTTTAGCTATATCATGGCGACAACAAATTAATTTTTGAAGGATATGATGATGAAGTCTTCTATGTACTAGACCAACACGCTTAGTTGTGTTTTTATAGTTCTAGCTCACTGATACAACAGTCCGCGGACGTATTATCCTGATTCCGAGTCAACCAGTTTTTTGCTCTTTCTCCGTAATGCTACGTGGTTAACATAGAAGCAACCAATACCAATTTTATAGTCTCTGGTTTGACCAGATCGGGGCTCGATCTCACGATCTACCACTCTCGAGGCGAACACACTAACCATTACACTACCTATGCGGTTCTGAAATATCGAGACTATATCTATGTAGCGGAAAAGATAAATTTGTTTATATAGTGAACTCGCGTCAACGGCATACAGTAGATTTGTCAATGTATCATATATACATTCAAACCTGTATTAACAGGTCACCTTTGGTACAAATAAAAGGTGGATTTATAAGACAAGTGACTTGTTAAAAGAGGTTCCATTCACAGGAAATTCTATATGAAAGGACAAGAAAAATATAACCTTTTAACATAGGTGACTGCTTAATAGAGGTGACTGCATGGGAATGTTTGATTGTATTCGTCTTAGTTTAGTACTAATTCTAAAGAGATTGCTTATACAATGAGTTACAATTTTACATTAAAATAAATAACAAACATAATTGTATAATTGTACTTTAGGATACTTCGATGCTCTTTTTGGGAGGATTGATCGTAGCTGTAGCTATTGAGGAGACAGGTCTTCACAAACGAATGGCCTTAGGAATTCTGAAAATTGTAGGCTGCACTCCAAACATGTAATACAACTGTAATTTTTCGTTCATTTCATTCATAGTTGTGCAACAAACATCAGTTTCAAATGATAGCCATGCAATTTTTGTTCAGGAATGCTGTCCCATGCGATCCTCAGAAACAAAAGCAATTGGACTAAGGCAGATTGTTATACTTTTAAAACGTAAATAAATTTTCTGTTTTTTAATTTAATAAATATATCAATGGATTACTGTGACATGCATGCAGTGCCGGATTATGATCTTTTGGAGCCCCTAAGCTGATAAAATTATGCCCCCTCCCCTCACATGGAGTTACTCTCTAACTAGCCCGCACCTTTCTGGAATATCTTGTATATGTTTTATAACATAAAATTTGATATATTTTAGCGACATTTACATAGCTTGTAGTAAACATATTTAGTGTGCCAAGCTTGAGGGGCCATATGCTGCAGCATATGCTAGCCTATAGGATTATCTAGCCAGCATGCATAACCTAGTGGCTGAGGTCGCTGACCTCTGACCTAAAGCCACCGAACAGTGGAGTGGATGTATGCCTCGATGTTTCAGACACCAACTCTTGACATCCAGGGGTTTTGTCAATCATTTTGATATAGCTTTCCGGGATATAGGTCACAATACAGCTAATTAAATTGCAATAGGTTAGTATTATGATGTTTAAAGCCACTTTCAACAATATTTTAGCCATATCGTGGCGATCGGTTTTGTGAAATGGCTATAACATAATCCCATAATGCCTTGTGACATGCAATCATTAACTATTATAGTGCAGTAATTAAAAGTTATTGAAAAGGGTATAAATATACGACAAGAAATAATTAGCATACAAACCTTCAGTGTAAATCTCGTAAAACCGACGTTGGGGAACAGTTAAATGGAATGGCAAAACTTTTGAAAGTTAAAGGCATTTCACGCAAAGTAAAAATTAGTCAAAGGCAAATTTGTATTGCCACTCTGCATTCAGGAAAGTTGATTGCTAGTTTCTAATGTGGTCGAGGAGCTAATTCTCGATGTATGCTTGGAGAGAATTTAAATATATATAATTATACATTCGCACGCAAGCTAGCATTGTTTTTCGTAGACATGAATACGGCACTTTTATCATAAAATTAATATTGATTAAAACGATCCATTTAAACATTAATTAACAAAGCTCGGGTTTTCTGACATGTCAAAGACATATATGCGTTGTCTTTCCTTCAATACAGTAGACGTGATGGAATCATTACTTTATAGTTAGAGAATGCGGAAGGTGCAATCAAGAATGGACAATCCAGAGGAATTAGTAACATAGGGTACACAAAACAAAGACAAACAAAGCAAAAACACAACAAAAGATGTGTTGGACATCACTATGCACAAACAAACACAAGTAACGTAAATAAGACATGAGCCCTCCTAGAAACAACTGGAGTTAAAAACGAACCGAACATCGTTTTATGCGGAAATCGTAACGGATACGGGTTGTCTTTTCTTTGATATAATTGACTTTTAGAAGAGTTTGAAGATACCAAACGAGTAATTAGAATCCGTAAATCGAAGGAGAACAGACAACACAATGGCCAAGATAAAAAGGAAAAAAGTACAAACAACGATCTACAAAGCATACATATAAATCTAAAGATCGAGTAACATGAACCCCTCAAAAAATCGGAATCAAAATGTTAACAATCTGACCGCGGATATTTGTTGATTGTGTTTTCTTCTATGCACTTGCGTTTATTTGATTGGTAGATCACTTAGTCTGGCATTGCCCATGTGTGAATTATCATTCTGTTGATATAACTGACAAAATGACACTGGACATATGTGGATTATTTTTCGGTTTATATAGCTGACTAAATGGTACTGTCAGTTTACATAGTCTGACACTGAACATATGTGAATTATCTGTCCGTTGATATAACTGACTAAATGGTACTGTCAGCTTACATAGTCTGACACTGAACATATGTGGATTATCTGTCCGTTGATATAACTGACTAAATGGTACTGTCAGCTTACATAGTCTGACACTGAATATATGTGGATTATCTGTCGGTGATATAACTGACTAAATGGTACTGTCAGCTTACACAGTCTGACATTTAACATATGTGAATTATCTTTCGGTTGATAAACTGACTAAATGGTACGGTTAGCTTACACAGTCTAGCACTGAACATGTGTGGATTATCTTTCCGTTGATGTAACTGAGCCTTCACGAGCACATGAATTCACCATGGGTTATGGTGGGGTCCGTGTTGCTCATCTTTTTAGTTTTCTGTGTTTTTTGTTTTTCTTCATTCTGTATCTTGTGTACCCAATGTTGCCAGTTTCTCTGGATTTTCCATTCTTGATAGGCACTTCGGTTTTCTATACTTCCGCCATGTAATTGCCTCCTTCATCATGTTGAAGATTATGCAATGACGTTGGACTGCGCATTTTAGTTGAACTAATCAAGTGTGTGTGATAATGATTTAAATGGGGTTTATATACAATTAAAAGTTACACTACAAATGTATATACATGTTGGGACTGCCTGGCGGCTAAAGGGACAAAATCGTGGCCTTAAGCGCTTCAGGTGTGTCCAGCTCCACAGTGTCTGGTGGCGGCAGATTCCAATCCCTCACTGTTCTATCTATAACGTTTATTAGGTCAAATTATTAGATGAAAATTGGTACATTTAATTCTCAGATTTTATTTTTCTTTAAAATTTCTTTAAGTTTTGTCTAACTTTTATTAACGGTATTGTTAGGCTACTTCTAGGTCTGATGATTCCAACTTGGGTTATCTTTCCTTTAATATAACTGACTTGACGGTATTGTTAGGCTACTTCTATGTCTGATGATTCCAACTTGGGTTATCTTTCCTTTAATATAACTGACTTGACGTTATTGTTAGGCTACTTCTAGGTCTGATGATTCAAACTTGGGTTATCTTTCCTTTAATATAACTGACTTGACAGTATTGATAGGCTACTTTTAGGTCTGATGATTCCAACTTGTGTTTTCTTACCTTTGATATAACTGACTTAACGGTACTGTTAGGTTACTTCTAGGTCTGATGATTCCAACTTGGTTCCTGTCTATGTGGATCTGTAACACAGCAACAACAGCTATGATGTAACCGATCATAAAAGCTGTGGTGGATCAACTAAAGACAGCTGAATTATGTAAATATTGCCGGTGGATCAACTGAAGATATCTGAATTATGTGAGTATTGATGGTGGATCAGTAACACAGCAACACCATCTATGATTTATCGATCATAACAGCTGTTGTGGATCAACTAAAGACATCTGAATTAAGTAAATATTGTCGGTGGATCAACTGAAGATATCTGAATTATGTGAGTATTGATGGTGGATCAGTAGCACAGCAACAACATCTATGATGTTACCGATCATAACAGCTGTGGTAGATCAACTAAATACATCTGCATTAGGTAAATATTGTCGTTGGATCAACTGAAGATATCTGAATTGGGTGAGTATTGATGGTGGATCAACTAAAGATATCTGAATTAGGTGAGAATTGATGGTGGATCAGCAACACAGTAACAACACTTATGATTTTATCGATCATAACAGCTGTTGTGGATCAACTAAAGACATCTGAATTAGGTAAATATTGTCGGTGGATCAACTGAAGATATCTGAATTACATGTATGTGAGTATTGATGGTGGATCAGTAGCACATCAACAACATATATGATGTTACCGATCATAACAGCTGTGGTAGATCAACGAAAGCCATCTGAATTAGGTAAATATTGTCGGTGGATCAACTGAAGATATGTAAATTAGCTGAGTATTGATGGTGGATCAACTAAAGACATATGAATTAGGTAAGTATTGATGGTGGATCAGTAACACAGCAACATCTATGGTGTTACCGATCATAACAGCTGTGGTGGATCAACTAAAGACATCTGAATTAGGGAATTATTGTCGGTGGATCAACTAAAGATATCTGAATTAGTTGAGTATCGATGGTGGATCAGTAACACAGCAACAACATCTATGATGTTACCGATCATAGCAGCTGTGGTGGATCAAGTAAAGACATCTGAATTAGGTAAATATTGACTGGCATGTTTTAAAGCGTCTTTTTAACAAAAGAAACACACGATTTTTTCAGGTGTTGATGAATATACTGTATATAATGTATTAAATTATCAGGCTTTATCATTGGTATTGTCATATTGTCATTTTTAGATATTATTTTGCCAGGGGAAAAGTCAATTACTGACTAGTTATACATTACAGCTTGATGTTAACAGTTGTTTTTTTAAATATCGGCTTTGTCAAATTGTAGACATGTACATGAAAAAGCCGGAACGAATGTATATAAATAAGCATTGTATTTTTCACTGTAGTAAGTTTAAGACTATTTATAGTAGTACTCCAATGTGAATTATCATTTATCTAAACATTACAAAGGGTTTGTGTGCTTTAATTTCGCATATAAACTACTTTTTCATAGCATTATTTGATGATTTCAAGCTCATTATTAGCAATTGTCATTGTTTATGTCCATCATTTTTTTCATATCTGAGTAATCGATGAAGTTAACCACTGCAACATATAGGTAACACAAACAAAAATAATCGACTGATAACGACATCTTCTGGCTTCAAGATAAAATAATGCTATATGATCATAATACTCAATTGTTTGTCGTCACCTGTATGTCAATCATGCTGAACTGACATAACCGAAACATGACGAAACATTTTCACCTTAGCTCTTTGACGACAGTAATTATGTATTTAAATCAATATATTAAGCAGATATCTGATTATTTTCAATTTCGGATTATCATTTGTTTTGTGTCTTATTCCATTTTTGTATGTTGATACAATTGTTTTCAATCTCAAATTTTGTGTATTGTATCATAGTCATTGATTTCGTTACCTATGCATTTCACATGTCCGTTGTAAATACTTAAATAACAGATTTACTATCGTGTATTCTCATTTTATTTGTTTAGCTTACGTGCCGACTGAAAACCTACATTTCCTACATAAAATAATAATGGGTGAGTGGGAGATTGTTGTTTAGCTCCAACTCGGCAATTGTTCAGCTATATTATGGCGCTTTGTACTAGACCAACACCACTAAGTATAATTTTAATAATACTAGCTCACTGAAACAACAGTCGCCCCACTCGGACACATTAGCCTGAATCCGAGCCAACCAGTCATAATGCTGTGTGCTTAGCGGAGAAGCATCAAATAGTCTTTGGTTTGATCCGATCAGGGCTCGAACCCACGATCTACTGCAGTCGAGGCGAGAATGTTTACCATTACACCACCGATGCAGTTCATAAAATCAAGGATATATGATAACCTCCTTAAACAATAACAGTTATTACCTCAAACAAATTTAATTTTAAGATGGTGAGGATGAAGAAGGTGGACTGGATGGATATGATGAGATATAAACACGACAAGGCAGCAGAGAGCAACAAAGTAAGATTGGAGCTCCGAGAGGAGGGTGACAGGTATGTAAATGGAAATGTGAATAGTCAAATTAATGTACGATTAAAAAAATATATTTCCGTGAGAATAATTCATGTACATTATCGCATGTTTTTTTTTTTTTTTCAAGAGGGACACCCGTGGTCGTGATCGTATGGTAGTTGGATTCACAGCTACCTTTGCCATCAGTTCCTATCACCACTAACATTGCGAGTTCGAATCCCACTCAGGCGAGATGTACTCGATACAACATTATGTGATAAAGTTTGTCAGTGACTTGCGACAGGTCGGTGGTTTACTCAGGGTACTCTGGTTTCCTCCATCAATAAAACTGACTGCCACGATATAACTGAAACTCATAACGTTAGTGGTGATAGGCACTTGTTGCATAGGTAGTTGTTAATCCAACTACCATACGATCAATACGACCTCTATATAATATAAAGTGAATACAGTATAGTACATTCTCTATATACATTTTTAGTGCATGCATTGCAAAGAAGGGAAGCGTTAAGTATAAGTTAATACGTACATGGTACCATTAAAATATGCTTCACTATTGAATAATCCTTTGAAGCGGACTTGAGTTTTTGGTATGTTACTGTACTTTGCATTATTAACGACACAGCGAAAGTTTGAAATGCATATTCTTTTTTCTTTTCAGAAAAGAGGTAAAGAGAAAATCAGCAGAGATCAAGCGATTGAGTAAAGTATTTGATAATATTATTCATGACGTGGTGGGCAATTTCAGTAATTGTAAAATGAATGCATTCTTTTTCTTTGATCTTTTTATGGATTTATATACCAGAATGAAAGTAACAGTTAAGAACTATGAAATAATACACGCAAATACGAGATCACACTTTAAATATGATCTGTAATTTAATTACTATCAGCGTGTCGTGCAATAATCAGCGACCTAGATGTGATATTGCATGGGTTGGAGTTACAATTCAGTTATACCACGGTTTTTCGAGTTGAATGGTTAAACAATCGAGCGCAATTCTTTAACCGTTTAACACGGAAAACCGTGGAATATAGGGGGTGAATGTACGTCCTAATTGGAACCATTTTGTGCGGCTTGAAGGTAAGTATTTACTTATAGCATTAGTTCTTGTAAGGATAGCATTAAATGTGATAGTGTGTCAAATGCCCCTAAATGTCCGCTAATCAACGGTGTTCTTATCGTTCAAAAACTTGTTATCAAACTCTCAAACACTTCGACAACATTTTCACAGCAGGTGGAAATAACATTGTTTTCCTTTTTCCCATTTCATGGTCGCATAGCATATGGCTTTATATTTGAACTATTAACAACAACTTGGTTTCTTAGATATATATTTTCTATCGAAATTTACAGTTATTAAATCATGTAATTATTATTAAAACTAAGGTTCTCCTTCCTCATGCATTGGTGATCTAATCTGATTTTAGCGATCCTATTTAGACTCTTTTGTTTTCTTGTTCATAAAGACTTTTAACTTATCTGCCTTTCGTATGCTCGCTAAGACTTTTAACTTATCTGCCTTTCGCATGCTCGCTAAGACTTTTAACTTATCTGCCTTTCGTATGCTCTCTAAGACTTTTAGTTTATCTGCCTTTCGTATGCTCGCTAAGACTTTTAACTTATCTGCCTTTCCTATGCTCGCTAAAACTTTTAACTTATCTGCCTTTCGTATGTTCGCTAAGACTTTTAACTTATCTGCCTTTCGTATGCTCGCGAAGACTTTTAACTTATTTGCCTTTCGTATGCATGCTCATAAAGACTTTTAACTTATTTGCCTTTCGTATGCTTGCTCATAGAGACTTTTAACTTATTTGCCTTTCGTATGCTTGCTCATAAAGACTTTTAACTTATTTGCCTTTCGGATATTTTGGCTTTGAACGTACCTGATGATGGTTATTCCAGAAACGTGTCGAGTGTATTACATTTGATATCTATGTTTTCATTATTCATAGGAAATTTGCGGAAGTTGGTGGCGGCATTGATTCAGGCATTACATTGCCAACTGGATGGGATTTGCTCTACCTTTATCCATTATTATCTTATTTATATCATGGCTTTGGTTACATATACTTTTTATTCGCTGTGGGTAAGTTTGTTGTTCCAATATAAATCTATTTTAATTGATGATACTCTCTGAAGATACTTATTAATGAAAATTTTAATGTTTATTTGCTTTGATATCAGTGTCTCTCATTTTTCCGTATTTTACACCAAAATTACCACTTCTACCTTCGTTGCCTTCATAACTGAAAACATCTCTGGAGCTCTGAATACGGTTTCGATACCGCACATAATAACGAGTCTGGAAACTTTGAAGTTGCACGGAAGTTCCAAACATTACACAATAAATTTAAAACAAAACAAAAAATACAACACCGTAAGAACAGTTCCAAATTCAATAGAGAAATCTTAGAAACAGAGGCAAATCGCTCACACTCCTAGATTGGTACAGACACTTCTATAAAATTTGGCGTGGTTAAGCCAGTATTAGGGTCGTACGAACAACACTATACACCATACTTAGTATGTCTGAAGTTCTATTATGTAATAAGCAGTCTAAGACTTCTATCATACGAATATAGTGGCATACATATCAAAGCCTAAATTGTGTGAATCGGATATTAATATAATACTGTATACTTTAATCTTGCTATCTCGAACACGGATAAGTCATGTCCTTGGAGAAGAAAACTTTGATTCGTTCGTAGGAGCTGTTGCATCATTTCTATCGGCCAAGTCGAATACTCGTTATTTCGAAATACATTGTTGTATCTTTTCTATCGGCCAAGTCGAATACTCGTTATTTCGAAATACATTTTTGTATCTTTTCTATCGGCCAAGTCGAATACTTCTTATTTCGAAATACATTTTTGTATCTTTTCTATCGGCCAAGTCGAATACTCGTTATTTCGAAATACATTTTTGTATCTTTTCTATCGGCCAAGTCGAATACTCCTTATTTCGAAATACATTTTTGTATCTTTTCTATCGGCCAAGTCGAATACTCGTTATTTCGAAGTGTTAACTTCCACGCAGCTATATTCGAAGATAAATCATGCAGCAGTAATAATATACTTGGGGTAATATGCATATTTTGTTTTCTAATTCATACTTTATGAGTTTATTTAGGTTATGCATTACTAATATTTTGTACAAAAAAACGATAGATGTCACTAATGAAGCAGGAGAAGTTGACCCATCCGAAGCACGTGGTCTCACTTCTGGATTTTAGGGAATTTTGAAATCGTTTGTTTGTCTTTGCTTGTGATATGCACATATTTTGCATCCGAGTAGTTTCGAGTCCCTTCGAATACTCTACATTGGCCTTATGTTAAACTGAATTGTGTAAGAAGTATATCGACACCTACAAAAACCCAAAGAAAATGACGCTGTTGAAATGCTGACTTAGGGAGAAATGAAGAATCCCTTGTAAGGTGGTGTAACCTCCCGATGACATTCTTTTAGCACAAAACAAGTGGATATCAGACACTGCGAATTACATAATGCTATCGTTTCGTTAATATTTTAGGTGTTGTTATAAGGAATATAGACAAAGAGCCAAAGAAATTAAAAAGGTAATAGACGCAGAATTTAAAAGACTTGGACAAATAAGGTACGAATAGTTAGGATGCATCTTGTAGTCATTATGTTTATACATTGGGGTTCTTTGTTTCTTTGACTTGTTTGGATTTTCGGACTTCACAAGTGGGGAAAGGGTCTATTTTAGAGAAGGAAATGAAGTGCATTGTGGGGCATCTGGATTCCCCTCCTGTTTTTAAATGAGCCTCCTGTTGTTTTAAGGCTTGTCTATTTCATTACACTCACAGTGTTATTTCAAGTAGATATATCATATGCCTTACATTTTCATATTTATACGTGCCTGTATATAAATATTATAAATAAATTATCGGAATTTATTCTAAAAAAACTTTGAAAAAAGATCCTCCCTTAACCAGAACACATAATAAGTATTATTATTAAATTCATTTGTGTGCAAGCTCATATTTATATGTATTATTCCCTCAATACTTGTACAATTAATATCTTAGCAACACACCCGATACCTATACTTAGTTCTTCTCTCAAGGCCAGCTAGATTATTGCATAAAATTATCTGTTCATTATTCATGTTATTATATATTAATTACTCATGCATGTGTATTATGTAAATTATGTTGGTTTTGTGTTTGTGTGGTATTCTTTTTTTTTCTATCTTTGAATGTTTTCTTTATATGCCCCTTGTGGGACCAAAATTGGTTTAATACAATTATCATATCTTATCTTATCTTATCTTATCTTATTGTCACATAATTTGCACAAATATAATGAAATTGAAAAGGTGTATTTTTCATGACATAATAGGGACCGTCGTGGTCGTGATCGTATGGTAGTTAGATTTATAACTACCTGTGTAATCAGTGCATATCACCGTTAATGTTGTGGGTTCAAACCCGTTCATGGCGAAGTGTATACTTGATGCAACATTATGTGATAAAGTTTGTCAGTGACTTGCGACAGATCGGTGGCTTTCTCCGGATACTCCGGTTTTCTCCACCAATAAAACCCATCGCCACGATATAACTGAGATATTATTGAAAGTGTCGTTAAACACCACAAACCAAACCTTCCTTAATATTATTGTATTACATAGACTGTCCTCTCCCTATAAATTCATCATGTGCGGAAATGCACTCAATGTAGTTTTATGTGACTAGGCTTGTCATTGGATTGTGTCAAATCGTTGGTTTTATGTGATTAGCCCGATTTTCTGAGCCAAAAAAAATAATAGATCGTCATGTTATAACTGAAATATTTCTGTAAGATGTGCTGAGCATCCATAACTCTTCTATAGAAAATATATAACACATATGTAGTCTTGATCAGTTATCAGTTTAGGATACTGGTCATCCTCATTCTTTTATTCACTGTATGTTTTACGTTTTGACAATCTTCAAAAACCTTACATTTAGCCTGAGTTTCGGATGGATTTTTTTTCTTGTTCAATCGCAGCAAAATTCTTTCTTGTTGACAACTGCAAATAGTCACTTAATAACTTTCTTTTAATGTCTATTTTTTAATCATAGCTAATCATTGAAGTAAGTTCTTCCTACAATATAAGGGACTACCATTTGCATTCAGTGCCTACCATCAATAAAGTGATTTCGGTCCCGATCATTGCGAGGTGTGCATGTACTTACTTACGATTGGTTGCTTGAATACCAGTGAGAAATATTTAATATATTTTTATGACAATAGCATTATACAGAAAAGAAGGAAGATTGAGCGGATAACTAATCAAAGGACTTCTGACTGTCACTGGAAATATATTGAAAGCTAACTACAATGTGTGCGCCTTCTTGTATTCGCAAATCCACAAATGAGGTCGTAAACGTGTATCCAGTCACTCCTCACTCACCTTACCCACTATTGTCCACGGGCATGTACGCGATTGCAATTATGTCATCTTTATATGGCATTTTCCATTTTTTATTTCCCCTTCGGTATTCTCTAACGTTTATGTCATGTTTGTCTGATATTTTCCATTTTTGATGGCCCCTTCGGTATTCTCTAACCTTTATGTCATGTTTGTCTAGTATTTTCCATTTTTGATTGACCCTTCGGTATTCTCTAACCTTTATGTCATGCTTGTCTGGTATTTTCCATTTTTGATTGCCCCTTCGGTATTCTCTAACCTTTATGTCATGTTTGTCTTGTATTTTCTACATGTCGCTGGATTTCGCCTGGTAATCCAATTTTCTCTACCAATAGGAGCTGACTTCCACGATATAATTGAAGTATTTTGTAAAAGTGCCATGAAAATGCCCATAATCCTAATCCATATTTTTAATAATATTACTTCCGGTTTCAGCTTTGCTGAAGTAATGGTAATGATATTGTTCATATGTTTGGCAATTTTATTAATATTTCGTGATCTTCCCCATATCGAAGGATGGTCTCTGGGATTGTAAGTATATTTTTTGTATATATTTATATTAACAAAATATTTGGTGTGCTTCTACTTGAGCGGACCTTAGCCCTAATCCTTTTGTTGTCATATCCGCATGGTAACGAAATGAAAGGTTATGGGTCATGCACGTTGATTATTACAATATCTTACTTCCGGAGTCTGCCAAAGTAGATTCTACCCAAATATTTCTATGTTGGTTCTCTTATACTGATGTATTTAAAGAGATATTGTCTACGATTTTTTTGAAAATGTTTAACTGTCCATAAATGATTTGTTTAAGCTATCATTAAACAGTTATGCTACAACATATACGATTGGTGTTCTTTTTTGACAAAACAGACCCAAGACTATCGTTATCGGAATTATTGTTCGGATGACAGAAATTCAAAGTGGAAATAAAAGTAAAAACGGAAGTTTGGAATTCTCGGGGGTTTAGCTTTGAGGTAAGGAAAATACTGTTAAGATTCAAACACTTCATGATTGTCACGCTTGTTTAATGTTGTTTGAATCTTAACGTTTCGTAACGTATTCGCCAATAATTCGGTGTTTAATCTTCATTTTATGAAGGTCAGTACGGAAAACAACAATAATTTTGGGTATGAAAAAATACAAATGTGGTAGACAATATACCTTAAAAGGAAAAGACCAGTCAGTTGAACAATTGTTATAATTCAATACATTGTCACTTTTTATTTGTAAATAACTATATATTAAGCAAAAAACACCTTTATTAACATTAATATGCCCAATTAAAAATATGAATATTTGGAATTTCCTGTAGTAGTGTAAGCGGCCATAACACCTCTTCATGTGACGTCACACGGACTGATCATGTTATTTGAATAAATAATCTCTCTGACTCTTCCCAACATCGTGCCCTTTTGGCTTTGTTTTAATATCAGATCACCTGCAATACAATGTTTACAATTGTATATCGTCCTATTTTTTTCTTAATATTCCCATCCCATGTTACATTTTCATAAAACAAATGAGTGCTTATTTGTAGTTGGGGGGGGGGTATCTACGTATAATGCCATGTTTTTCCGTGAATGTCGTAGGTTAAATAACTGTCAGTTTTAACTCGTTTTGATGCGTACACATGCTTTTTCGTTTTTGTCGCCAATGCTGTCGTACTTTCCAGTGTTTTTCGTGGTCACTGGTCGATGTGTTGACAAGGATAGTCCTGACCGGTAATTACAAAACAAAAAGTCTTCTCACACTTTCCCTTTTCGTTAGTGCAATAAAATGCTTGACATGAAGTCTTAATGATATTATAGATATCAAAATATAAATCTACGACGTTATTTGACGATTTACATAATTTTTAATAATACATTTGCAATTCGGTTGTTTCGAATCATTTCCATTCCGTCAAATTTTTGTTATTTTCGTCTGCCAGATCACGTGATTTCGATGGAACTGCTGGTCCTGAGCTTCCGGTGTCAATGTACACAACAAAAACTCCAATCGATATGTGCCGTTTTAACGTTCGATTCTCAAGTTAAAAATATCTTAACATTTTCTGTAAAAGACAGATATCAATTAAATTATTTTATTTGTATCAAAGACTTCAACGCAGAGACAAATAATTCTTTAAAATTAAATTTGTTTTCTTTCTTTATTTGCGACTGTCAGCATCATGAAAGGAAAACGATCTGCCTTTATGTATATATTTCTTATACAAGACAGATAGTGGGGTACCGAACACCAGTATTTATTCAGCGGTTTCCTTGGCGTCTCCATATTACAATTACTTATAATATACCTCATCTACGACTATGATATACTGATGTTGTCACAGTAAAAGCGTAAACACCGGAAGTCGCCTGCCTATTTGTTCAGACGTCAAGACACGAAAAAGACGGAACGGGTCGGAATTGACATGATTCGAAACAACCGAATTGATCAATGCTGATATATTATACGATACCGATTGAACGACGTCACGGCCAGGATAAATCCAGGAATGGATTATGTCTTTTGTCTCCTCCACATTGAAGAGTTTTGAAAAATGGCGATCCCCATTTTTGGTGATACATGCAACTTCAATGACCATATTCTACTTTAAGGTATACTATTCTTAGCATTCATTAACACAGATGTATTTTATTTACTGTCATTTAAATTTTCACGCTAACTTGTTAAGATCATGGCGTTTTCCTTTAATTATATTTTATTTCATAACATTAGATCAGTTTTTTTCTTGATTACAAGAAAATACCAAGAGCTGCGTAATTTCGTGGTACTTGGTATGATATTACGTGTTTTTTTGTGAATACGGTTTTCCTATATCTTGTGCTCTATCATTTTTTTGTCCCATATGTTCTGTTCTCGTGTCTGCTGACAAAACTAAATTCTCCGATATGAGCAAGTTATTACTTTTATAGGGCTGAATATCAGAGAAAAAATTTGAAATAAGCGAGGAGCTAGCGAAGTGACATTTCACTATTATCTCGGAATATAATACAATAATAAACACAAGTGCCAAACTCAATCAACTCAGCTCATTCATTAATAGAAAGTTCAAACAGTGATTGTCAACAATTCCACCAGAATACAAAAAACGAGCTACTTCCTTTCACATCAAATCATTGAACACAAAAATCCAGATCCTGGACATTAAGATGCAATTCCTTACTCGTCTTCGCTTCCTCTACCTGTTAATGTCTCCTTTGTATTATTAGAAGAAAGTGTAAATACAGGTGGGTGAATGCTACGAATAATTGGAATCCATTTTGTTGTGCCGCTTGAAGGCAAGTTTTTACTTATAGCATTAGTTATTGTAAGGATAACAATGGTGTGTCCATCGTTCAAAAACTTGTTGTCAACCTCTCAAACGTTTCGACAAGGTTTTCGCAACAGGTGAAAATAGCATTGTCGAAGTGTTTGTGAGTTTGACAACAAGCATTTGAAAGATGGACGCACCGTTGTTTAGCAAACATTTTAGGGAATTTGACGAACTATCACATTTAATGTTATCCTTACAATAACTAATGCTATGCGTAAAATCTTACCTAAAAGTGGCACAAATGGATTCCAAATATAATGTAGATTCACTCCCATGAAACAGTGATGGCTAGCAATTCTGCCACTATCAACAATCTACCACCTCTGACCTAAAATCATTGAAAACAAAATACCACGACCTATTCCGGTACAGATGCAGGTACTGACTTGGGATGTGCTAATAAATGTGGCGGTCTAAACAGGTTAATAGAAAACCATACCTTAACACAAGAAATGAATACCAACATAAGCAAAACTATTAGAATACATACTATTGTATTACAAGCAGTTAACGAGGGGCCGTCATGGTCGTGATCGTATGGTAGTTGGATTAACAACTACCAATGCAATCAGTGTCTATCACCACTAACGTTGTGAGTTCGAATCCCGTTCATGCGAGTTATATCCGATACTACATTATGTGATCAAGTTTCGCAGTGACTTGCGACAGGTCGGTGGTTTTCTCCGAGTACTCCGGTTTCCGCCACCAATAAAACTAACCATCATGATATAACTGAAATATTGTTGAAAGTGGCGTTAAACACCATACTCCTCACCATAACCACACACGTAAACGATGCATGTATGATTTATGATATAACATGCTAATTTGATGTAAAACATGTAGCATGATATGATATATTGCAATATATTGTTACAGCAAAGACAAGTATGTTAAAGATTCAACAGCTTCCATGTTGATAGCATGTCTGTTATTTATTATGCCAGCAGAGATACCAAATGTTTTCTGCTTTAACAAGAGATCAGGTAAGTCACATTGTCTATATGATATCTGTCGCTAATTCAGAAATAAGAATGTATGGTAGTATGAACCCTTCATCATCTGATCGAATCGTTATGAAAACTGTAAATATTAAATAGAACACATGTATTACACTTCCTGGTTCTTTTCTCATTCATGACTCTTCATCGGGTTTGTAACTACATTAACACGACGTTAGATTAATTTAATTGTCCAAAATTTAAATTTAATTGTCCCAAAATTATAATTTAAGTGTCCCAAAATGTTGATTTTAGTGTTCTCAAAGTGGTATTTTCGTCCTGTGAAGAGATACTACACCCGAAAATGAAAATCTTTTTATTCTGCAGCAGATGTAATGGATGGACAGAACTGAATAGCTTTTGAATTTCTAATTTTGATCAAGTAAATCTTAGACCTTTTTCATTAACGCATTTTCCCCCTCCCTTCGTTAGATATATTCTGAATTGCAAAAGTAGGAGCATGTGTTTTTGCATCAAAAACTCTTTAATTAAAACAATGAACTATGAACATTCAAAATTAGTAACAAGGAAAGAAATATATATATATTGATTTTTATGTTTCATGCTAACCGTATTTACTTCAATAAAAGATATGAATTTAATTATCGTTAATTTGTAATTTAGATGTCACGGAAGAGTACGAAACACATACATATCGACCTATACTAACATGGCAGACCACGGTCCGAAAGGTTCCCTGGGGTGTTATTATTTTGCTAGGTGGAGGATTTGCCCTGGCGGATGTTAGTAAGGTTAGTGTTTGTATACTAGAACATTTTTTATTGGTTTTGGTTTGTTTTTATTGTGTTTAACGCCACTTTCAACAATATTCCAGTTATATCGTGACGGTCAGGTTTATTGGTGAAGGACACCGGAGTACCCGGATAAAACCACCGACCTGCAAACAGTGACAGACAATCTTTATCACATAATTTTGTATCGAGTACGCCTCGCCATTAGTGGGGTTCGAACTTACAACGTTGGTAGTGATAGAAACTGATTGCATAGGTAGTTGTAGATCCAACTACCATTCGATCACGACCACGACGCCCCCTGAAAAAATTGGAGGCATCCATATGACACGAGTTGTGTTGTCTGTCATGTTGATATTTTAAACAATATCTGACTACTGCTACAATTTAATTTACAGACATTTTGCTACTTCTAGATTTCCGCACTATCTGCTTGGCTGAGCTGTGAACTAAAGTATATAAATAAGTTTGATCCAATTGTTGTCAATTTGATTATAAGTAGTATTGTGGCAGCTGCTACAGAGGTAACCAGTAATATTGCAACAGCCACGTTAATGTTACCACTTGTGTTTGATTTGGTAAGTACCAGTAATACTACAACATCCACCTTACTGTTACCACATATGTTTGATTTGGTAGGTACCAGTAATACTACAACATCCACCTTACTGTTACCACTTATGTTTGATTTGGTAGGTACCAGTGCTACGTTAACCATCGGTATACTGTTACCACCTATGTTTGATTTGGTAGGTACCATCGCTCCGTTAACGACTAGTATACTGTTACCAATTATTCTTGATTTGATAATCACCGGTGCTTCGTTAACAACCATATTACTGTTACCAATGATATTTGATTTGGTAATTCCCATTATTCCGTTAACCATCAGTATGCTGTTATGAATTATATTTGATTTGGTAATTCCCATTACTCCGTTGACCATCAGCATGCTGTTATCAATTATATTTGATTTGGTAATTCCCATTACTCCGTTAACCATCAGCATGCTATTACCAATGATATTTGATTTGGTAATTCCCATTACTCCGTTAACCATCAGCATGCTGTTACCAATGATATTTGATTTGGTAATTCCCATTACTCCTTTAACCATCAGCATGCTGTTACCAATTATATTTGATTTGGTAATTCCCATTACTCCGTTAACCATCACTATGCTGTTACCAATTATATTTGATTTGGTCAGTACCAATGCTCCGTTAGCGTTAGCGATTACCTTACTGTTACTAATTATATTTGATTTGGTCAGTACTAATGCTCCGTTAGTGTTAGCGATCACCTTACTGTTACTAATTATAATTGATTTGGTCAGTACCAATGCTCCGTTAGCGTTAGCGATCACCTTACTGTTACTAATTATATTTTATTTGGTCAGTACCAATGCTCCGTTAGCGTTAGCGATTACCTTACTGTTACTAATTATATTTGATTTGGTCAGTATCAATGCTCCGTTAGTGTTAGCGATCATCTTACTGTTACTAATTATATTTGATTTGGTCAATACCAATGCTCCGTTAGCGTTAGCGATTACCTTACTGTTACTAATTATATTCGATTTGGTCAGTACCAATGCTCCGTTAGCGTTAGCGATTACCTTACTGTTACTAATTATATTCGATTTGGTCAGTACCAATGCTCCGTTAGTGTTAGCGATCACCTTACTGTTACTAATTATATTTGATTTGGTCAGTACCAATGCTCCGTTAGCGTTAGCGATTAACTTACTGTTACTAATTATATTTTATTTGGTCAGTACCAATGCTCCGTTAGCGTTAGCGACCACCTTACTGTTACTAATTATATTTTATGTGGTCAGTACCAATGCTCCGTTAGCGTTAGCGACCACCTTACTGTTACTAATTATATTTTATTTGGTCAGTACCAATGCTCCGTTAGCGTTAGCGACCACCTTACTGTTACTAATTATATTTTATTTGGTCAGTATCAATGCTCCGTTAGCGTTAGCGATTACCTTACTGTTACTAATTATATTTGATTTGGTCAGTACCAATGCTCCGTTAGCGTTAGCGATTACCTTACTGTTACTAATTATATTAGATTTGGTCAGTACCAATGCTCCGTTAGTGTTAGCGACCACCTTACTGTTACTAATTATATTTTATTTGGACAGTATCAATGCTCCGTTAGCGTTAGCGGCTACCGTACTGTTACCAATTATATTTGATTTGGTACAAATTATCCATTCACCCTCATTGTACTGTTACCAGTTATGTTTGATTTTATAAGTACTAATCCTCCGTTAACTGGTTGAAGACTTCATTGGTTTGTTTTACTTGTGTCTAATCCATTTCGTCTATTTACTTGCCAAATAGCATATGTTTAAACTAAACTCCGTTAACAACCAGTATCATGTTTGCTTGATTTAATAAGTACCAATGCACCGTTAACAACCAGTATACTGTTACCAATTATGTTTGATTTGACAAGTACCAGTGTTCCGTTAGCAGCCACGTTGTTGTTAGCAGTTAAGTCTCATTTGCTAAGTACCAGTGATCTGTTAATGACTAGCATATTGTTACACATTTATTGGAACTTTGTGGTCTCGACATGCTAAACCCGAACTACAGTGAAAGGCAGATGACTTCTTCATTATTTTATTTTTCACCTCATGGAATTGTTTGTGGAAACAAGCTTCTCAATGAATGGTTATCATCGTGTTACTGAACAATAATGGGTTTTTCGTTTCGTCACAAATTCTGCCGGCGATCGGACGTATTTCCCATGTGTTCCTAAAATAAAGATATACCGCAGATAACATATATATTGAGGATTGCCCTTTTCGACTGAAAATTTTGGGAATATGTGAGAATCTTACGACCTGATTTCTTCCAAATAAGGTGGTGGTGGTGGTGGTGGTTTGTTGGTTATGGCGTCTAACGCCACTTTCAACAATGTTTCAGCTAAATCGTGGCGGTCAGATTCATTGGTGGAGGAGATCGGAGAAAACAACTAGCCTGTTTCAAGTTACTGACAAACTTTATCATATAATGTTGTATTGAGTACACCTCTTCCAAATTAGGATCACCATACTATTTTGAATATTAGATTACTTGTATTACTATTATGGCATTTGTCCGATTTTTGCATTGATCTTTACTTACAATAATAATGTATGTCATTTCAGGCTATTGGGTTGAACTTGCATCCATTGTACATGATGATCAGAGTTTGTATTGCTTGTTCATTTGCATTTATGTTACCAGTAGCAACACCACCGAACGCAATCGTATTTTCAACGGGGTATTTAAAGATATACGATATGGTATGTATGAATTTACATTTTTGTTTTCCTTTTGAATCCGCTAAAAATGTTTTGTTTGTTTGCTTGTTTGTTTGTTTGCTTGTGCTTAACGCCATTTTCAACATATTTAAGATATCGTGGCGGTCAGTTTTATTGGTGCAGGAAACCTGACAAACGGGAGAAAAACACCGCCCTGTCGCAAGTCACTGACAAACTTTATTACATGATGATGTACACCTCGTCGATCGAGATTCGAACTCAATACATCAGTTGTGATAGGCACTGATTACATAGGTAGTTGTAAATCCAACAATCACACGACTACGACCACGACGACCCCTAAATAGGGTTATTGTTGTAAATCCAGAGGAAATAAGGTATACACAGTCTTTAATATTTGTTTCCAATGCTAGAATTACTTCGTATTTACTGAAAGTGGTCTGATGATGCACTTTGTACTATTTAAATACTTTAAAATGAAAACCAAAAATACCACATTGTCTGAACTGTTCCAAAATGCAATCGTAGGAACAGATGCAGAATTGGAACAAAAAATATTACATTGTGTGGACTGTTCCAAAACACAATCGTAGGAACAGATGCAGAATCGGAACCAAAAATACCACGTTGTCTGAACTGTTCCAAAATATAATCATAGAAACAGATGCAGAACCGATATTGCTAACACATACGTACATGCGCAGTCAGTTTCCTCTGTTTTGAATATACCAAAAGGGTAATCAGAATCGTTAAATCGAAGGACAGAAAGCTCAATTGCCAAAAGAAAAAGTACAAAGGGACCAACAACGATCTAAAAAATACTACAAAGAAAACAAGAGATCGAGTAACACGAACTCCACACAATACCGGGGGTGAACTCATGAACTTTAGACGGGTAATCAGTTCATGCTCTGCTAGTGACACCCGTCGTGTTACTCAAGTTACAAAACGGTGATAACTCATGAATGAAGGACTGGTAAGTGTTTACGACAATTGGAACATATCTTTCGTCATTTGTTCCATCATACAAAAAATAACATTAAAACTTATTGCACTATCTGAATGAAGTCAATATGAACAAACATTTAAAAGAGGGTGGTGGTCGTAATCATACTGTAGTGGGCTTTGCATTGTCTGTGCAGTCAGAGCCAATCAACACTGAAGTTGAGATGAGTTGTACTCTATTCCACTTGATGTGATAAAATTTGTCAGTGACCTGCGACAAATCGTTGGTTTTCATCGGATACTCCGCCTTCCTCCATCATTGAAACTGACCGCCACGATATAACTGAAATATTGTTCATAAGGGGAATTTAGCGAACCGATAAACCTTACGCTCGAAAGACCTGGACTGAGTTGCATAAACTTCAATTGAATTTAAATGTCAAGCTCACCCCCAGTTATTAGTGGGGTTCGTGTTGCTCGATATTTAGTTTTATGTGTAATGTTTTGTAGATCGTTGTTTGTCCTCTTGTACTTTTTCTGTTGGCCATTGTGTTGTCTGTTCTTCCTCGATATACGTATTCTGATTACCCATTCGATATCTTCAAACTCTTCTTTGTACAGCCCAGTCATGGTTATCATCAGGAATTATTCAATCGTGTCAAGATTTCCATTTTTCATTTGACTGCATACATTGTCCAGATAGAAGGATCAAAATAACTTTATTTCCTCGGTCTCTTTTTTTATTATTAAATTACATTTAATTTGAAAGTTTGAAACAAATGATGTGCTATGAAGAGTTTGAAGATACTAAAGGAGTAATCAGAATCCGTAAATCAATGAAGAACAGACAACACAATGGCCAAAAGAAAAAAAAGCCAAAAAGGACAAACAACGATATACAAAACATACACATAAAAACTTAAGAGCGAGTAACACGAACCCCACTAAAAACCGGGGGTGAACGTGTGTGCTCCGAAGGGGTAGGCATTTCCTGCTCCAATATGTATCATTATAGGTGTGTGTTGTCCGTCCGTGTGCTTACAACATGTCTCAATGTTGATGATTATTTATGATTCAAAATAATTTACTGTATACTGTCCTCTAATATTGACCTTTGACCTCTATCTTTTTGTATTTTTTTTTATATGTATTTCAGGCACTCGCTGGGATAGTGATGAATATAATTGGCATCGGAGGACTAACACTTGCAGTCAACACGTGGGGTACAGCAATCTTCGATGCCAGAGGCTTTGAGGAACTCAACTGCTACCACTTCAGATGTCTGTAGTCAAATATGTATGTAGAATTACACTACATTTGTAACACCTTAACAACAGTACAGTCTAACCTGCCTATGCGGTCACCTTTATTAAGCAGTAACCTGTATTAAAAGGCCACCTTTGTATTGTTTTATCAAAGAACATTTCATATGAATTGAAACTCTTTTCCGACGTTACCTGGCTTATAAGGTCGCTTTTACTTTGTCCCATAGGTGTTCTCTTAATACAGGTAAGACTGTATATGGATGTTGTATAACTCAATGTATGTTCTTACTAATTAAAATAATGTAATTATCGTGACTTCCAAATTTCGTGGATATCTCATAAAAGACCTATTTTCGTGAATTCGGAATTTCTAATATAAATCTATATTTGAAAATATGAAGAAAGTGTATTATTTATTAGTTCTGTGCTCGTAAGTGAAAATAAAAACATATATTTCGGTAGATTCGAAATTCGTGGATTGTTTGACCAAGGAAATTGACGAAAATTAGTTCCCGTAATTGAAACGTGTTCCACAGTACAAATATTATGTAAATATAGAAAATACTGATTTATACTTTATCTCTGGCACTTGACAACCTAATTCAAATACACAAAGTACATAGAAAACAATGATTTGCAGAAAACACAAACCACGAAATATTCTATGCTTAAGCCAAACCGAGTTACGACTATTTTTGTCCTAAAATAAGAGGAGGGACAGATGGGGAGGAATAATTAATATTACGATTATCAAATAGAAGTGGAGAGAGTGACAATAAATCAAAAAAATAATGTACCACCTTTTGAAAGGAATTAAGTTTATTTATACAATTGTAAACAATATGTTTTTGTTGTTTTATATTATATTATTAGCTTGATACCGGTGTTATTTTTTCTCTCGGAATATTATTATATTTAGAGTGAGTCTGTTTTATCATTTGTTTTTTGTCATAAACAGTTATATTATATTAGATTCATTTTGCGTTCGTTTTATCTAATATTGGAGGGTTCACAATTTTGCTAAAAAACAAAGTTATTAATTTTTCGAAAATGTTTTCCAGTCTTTCAGTGTTTTTTTTAAATGAATGTTATTAATGAGCATCCCGGTGGTCATTTTATATTATTTGTATAAACGTTTAACTGCTATAATTGTTTTGTTGTTCTCTTTTTTTTCTTTTTTTTTAACAAATGTACATATTTTCAATATTAACATAGAATAAAATACACTAATACAAATACAATTAAGACTGTAACATTAAAATATGTTTTGTACTTCAAATGTATTGTACATGCCCTTGATTCCCATGTCCATGGCTACTATCTCGTTACTGCAATGCTAAAGAAGGTTAGGACTATGGTGTTTAACGGCATTTTTAACAATATTTCAGTGGTCGTTTTTATGGATGGAAGAATCCCCAGTGCCCACCTTTCGCAAGTCAATGACAAACTTTATCACATAATGTTGTATCGAGTCCACCTTACCATGAGCGGGATTCGAACTCACAACTTTAGTGGTGATAGCTAACAGATAGTTGTAAAGTCAAGGCACAACATATTAAAACAAATTAAAGTATAAAACCCAATAGTATGTAAACATATTAAGCCAAATATTACACCATGCAGGTCAAACTTAAAACTAAACAGCTACATGTATCAGCTAGAGGTATGAGTCCTATCCAACAACGGGATTTAAAGGCTGTTTGTTACATCACTAATTGTGATGGCAAGTTGTAATTTATGATCAGGATTATAGGCTTTATTTGGTTAGTAACTTAGGGCTAAGGTGTTTAACGCCACTTTCAACAATATATCAGTTATATCGTGGATATCAGTTTTATTGGTGCAGGATACCAGAGTGCCTGGAGAAAACTACCTACCTGCCATAGGTCATTGACAGATTTTATCACATAATGTTGTATCGGGGATTTTATGTGAAAAGACACTCATATTAATGATTAAAATGTAAATATCTAATTTAGCGCTCACAACGAGTCTCTATAATAACCTTCTTCGAGGACGCTTAAAGACTAATGCTTGGGAAACCAAATGATTCAAATGTTTGGGAGAACAGGAAAATTAAAGGGCCTAAACAGGACAA
>MJUT01022770.1:84821-100150 GCA_002080005.1 Gigantidas platifrons
AGGTGCTTGTAAATTAGTCTGATCACACCGTGGGCTACACAGATGCAAATGTTCAAATGTTATGTTTCAAGCAGAATAGTATACAAAGATAAACATAAAAAGCAGCGAATTCCGCCAAATTGACAGAGCAAGCAAACTCTTGGTTGCACTGTCAACCGCCATGAAATGGGGTATTCGCTTGTAAACCTGTGAACCAACATCAAATAAATCATAAAAGCGACAACATATACATCACAAAATGACTTATGTGGTTCTTTCATATGGTTTTTACTTAAACCATTTAAATAGATGATAGATAGATAGATATGTGGTTTTTATTTAAACCACTTATATTATAGATACTGAGATATTCAATCAATCTTGTTAAGATGTATGCATACATGAAAACAACTTCAACAAATTAAATAAAACATACAAATGTAATAAAGGTATAAAACCTAATTAAGATAAGATAATCAATAACATCTAATTGTTTAATCCTTTAAACAAAGATGTACAACATTTGAAAGATCAAATTCAATAATGCTTTCATTACAAGTACCAAGTCTAGCCAATCCCAAATGGACTCTCCCGTGCTACCAGCTATCTAACTCAATAATTAGCTTACACAACTAAACATCTGACAACACTATTAAGTATGTATCATCTAAACATCTAAAAATAATATATCTATGTACCAACTAAACCACAGAAAATAATATAAGCATGTATCAGCTAAACATCTGAAATTAATATAAGTATGTATCTAAACCTCTGATAACAAGGCAAGTACATATCATAAGCTTAGTTCCTTTCAGATAAACATCTGAAAAAAGATAAATACATAACAGCTAAGTGTCTGATAATAAGGTTAGTAATTATCAGCTAAACATCCGAAATAAAACATCTTAAATTAAGATAAAAACATAACAGCTTAACATCTAAAATAAGATAAGTTCATATCAGGTAAAACATCTGGTAATAAGATACTATATAACAGCCAAACATCTTAATAAGATCAGTAAATACCAGCTACAACATCTGAAATAATATAAGTATATACCAGCTAAACATCTGATAGTGAGATAAGTACATATCAGCTAAACATCTGATTATAAGGCAAGTGCATATCAAGTAAACATCTGAAATTAAGAAAAACATAACAGCTAAACATCTGATAATAAGATAAGTTCATATCCGCTAAACATCTGAAATTAAGATAAGTACATATCAGCTAAACATCTGATAATAGGGCAAGTGCATCAGTAATTGGGATTAGAGGGGCCATGTGCCATTTATCACATTCCATCTGAAAATGTCCCATTGAAATCAGAAATATTTACAAAGAATGTTAAAGAATGATGCATTGAAATTCTGAATGTCAATAGAAAATGTCCCATTTTTAAAATTTTAATCCTAAACACTGGTGTACATCAAGTAAACATCTGAAATTAAGATAAGTACATATCAGCTAAAACATCTGATAATATGGTAAGTACATACCCGCTAAACATCTGAAATTAAGATAAGTGCATATTAGCTAAACATCTGAAATTAAGAAAATACTTATCAGCTAAAACATCCGATAATAAGGTAAGTACATATCAGCTAAACATCTGAATTAAGATAAGTACATATCAGCTAGACATCTGATGATAAGGCAAGTGCATATGAAGTAAAACATCTGAAAATAAGATAAAAACAACAGCTAAACATCTGATAATAAGATAAGTTCATATCCGCTAAACATCTGAAATTAAGATAGGTACATATCAGCTAGACATCTGATAATAAGGCAAGTTCATATCAAGTAAACATCTGAAAATAAGATAAAAACATAACAGCTAAACATCTGATGATAAGATAAGTACATAAGTACTAATCAGCCAAACATCTGATAAAATTATAAGTTCATATCAGCCAAACATTTGATAATAAGATAAATTATTATTAGCTCAGCATCTGATAAAGATTTAAGTACATATCAGCAAAACGACTGATAATAAAATAAGTACATATCAGCTAAACATCTGAAATTAAGATAAATGCATATCGGGATTCGGCTAAACATATAAAAATAACATAAATACATACCTATATCAGCAAAACATCTTATAATAAGGTTAGTAATTATCAGCTAAAATTGCTAATAATATAAGTACAGATCAACTAAACATCTGATGTTAATATAAGTACATCTCAGCCAGATATCTGATAATAGGGCAAGTGCATCAGTAATTGGGATTAGAGGGGCCATGTGCCATTTATCACATTCCATTTGAAAATGTCCCATTGAAATCAGAAATATTTACAAAGATGGTTAAAGAATGATGCATTGAAATTCTGAATGTCAATAGAAAATGTCCCATTTTTAAAATTTTAATCCTAAACACTGGTGTACATCAAGTAAACATCTGAAATTAAGATAAGTACATATCAGCTAAAACATCTGATAATATGGTAAGTACATATCAGCTAAACATCTGAAATTAAGATAAGTGCATATTAGCTAAACATCTGAAATTAAGATAAATACTTATCAGCTAAAACATCCGATAATAAGGTAAGTACATATCAGCTAAGCATCTGAATTAAGATAAGTACATATCAGCTAGACATCTGATGATAAGGCAAGTGCATATGAAGTAAAACATCTGAAAATAAGATAAAAACAACAGCTAAACATCTGATAATAAGGCAAGTGCATATCAAGTAAACATCTGAAAATAAGATAAAAACATAACAGCTAAACATCTGATGATAAGATAAGTACATAAGTACTAATCAGCCAAACATCTGATAAAATTATAAGTTCATATCAGCCAAACATTTGATAATAAGATAAATTATTATTAGCTCAGCATCTGATAAAGATTTAAGTACATATCAGCAAAACGACTGATAATAAAATAAGTACATATCAGCTAAACATCTGAAATTAAGATAAATGCATATCGGGATTCGGCTAAACATATGAAAATAAGATAAATACATACCTATATCAGCAAAACATCTTATAATAAGGTTAGTAATTATCAGCTAAAATTGCTAATAATATAAGTACAGATCAGCTAAACATCTGATGTTAATATAAGTACATCTCAGCCAGATATCTGATGATAGGATAAGTTCACATCAGCTAAGAATCTGATAATATAAGCACATCTCAGCTAAACAGTTGAAAATAAGATAAATACATCAGCTACACATCTGATAATAAGATAAATTCATATCCGCTAAACACCTGATGATAAAATATGTACATAAGTACATATCAGCCAAATAAACATCTGATAAAATTACAAGTACATATCAGCCAAACATCTGATGATAAGATAAGTTAATACTAGCTAAGCATTTGATAAATTACAAGTGCATATCAGCTAATCATTTGAAATTAAGATAAGTACATGTCAGCTAAACATCTGATAATAAGAAAGGTGCATATCAGCTAAACATCTGAAATTAATATAGGTTCATATCAGCTTAACATCTGAAAGTTAGATAAAACGCAAGAGGCAAACATCTGATAATAAGGACAATTAACAGCTAAACATCTGAATTAATATAAGTAAACATCTGATAGTAAGTACATATCAGCTAAACATCTGAAAATAAGATAAGTACATATCTGTTAACAACTGATAAGATAAGTTCATATCAGCTAAGCATCTAAATTAAGATAAATATATCAGATACATGTAAACATCTTATATTAAAGTTAGTAATCGTAAGCTAAGATCTGATCTGATAAGAAGATACATTTGTATTGACTAAACATATGAAAATAAGACACTTCATATAAGTGAAACATATGATAAAAGATAAGTACATGCCTGTTTAACATCTGATAATAAGGTAGGTACATATCAGCTAATATCTGATAATAAGGTTAGCAATTATCAGCTAAACATATGATAAATAAGGTAAGTTCATAAGTACATATCAGCTAAACAACTGATAAGAATAAGTAAATATCAGCTGAACATCTAATAATAAGGTCAGTACATCAGTTTAACATCTGATAATAAATAGTACATATCAGTTAAACATCTGGAAATATGGTACATTGTAAGTATACATCAGTTAAACATCTTGTACATAACAGCCAGGCATCTGATAATAGGATAAGTTCATGTCAGCTAAGAATCCAATAATAATATAAGCACATCTCAGCTAAACATCTGATAATAACATAAGTACATATCAGATTAAACATCTGATAATAAGATAAATTCATATCAGCTAAAACATCTGAAAGTAAGCTTATACATAACAGGCAAACCTCTGATAAAAGGACAGTAATTATCAGCTACACATCTCAATAACATAAGTACAAATGTACATACCAGCTAAACATCTGATAACAAGATAAGTTCATATCAGCTAAGCATCTGAAATTGAGATAATATATAAGATAAACATCTGATATTAAGTTTAGTAATAACCAATTATAAGCCAAAGATCTGATCTGACAAGAAGATACATTCGTACATACGTATCAACTAAACATATGAAAATAAGACACTTCATAAAGCGAAACATCTGATACAGGATAAGCACATGCCAGCTTAACATTTGATAAAAAGGTACGAACATATCAGCTAAACATGATAAGATGAGTTCATATCAGCTAAACATCTGAAATTAAGATAAGTACATATCAGCTAAACATCTGATAATAATACATATATAAGTAATATCAGCTAAGCATTGGATAATAAGGTAAGTACATTAGTTTAACATCTGATAGTAAGTTAGTACATAATATTTAACCATCTGAAATAAGGTACTGTAAGTACACATCAGTTAAACATCTCTAGCCCTTTTCACAAAAATTCCTAATTTGTTCAGTTAAAGGAATACTCCAGTCAGTTGAAAAGTTGTTTTAATTCAATTCTTATTGTATGACAATTCCTTAGTCCTTTAACAAAGAATATCTTAGGACAAATTATAATCTTACGACTAAAATTACACTTGCGAAGTTACGATAAAAGAAAAACAAACAAAAAACAACTCTTCCTTAGGTGTACTCGATGCAACATTATGTGATAAAGTCAGTGAAACAAAGTTGTCAGAAATTAATAAAATATACAAGCAAATAAGTCTACAATAATACATTTTGTATGTATGTAAAAGTGTGTGTGCAGACTGGCTTCCACAAACCTGTGGCCGAAGGGAAGCAGTGGCGAATAAAATTACAGGAGGTAATACCAATGAATATAATTTACTTAAACAATTACAACATAACTCACTGTATTATTATTTGTATTATTTTGTTTATATATATTTTTTGTATTTGCCCTATATGGGCCCTTCAATTGGTTAATAAAGATAATTCGTATTATCAGTTCGCTGAAAAAATCAATATCTATAATTTTTACAAATCTTGAATCATATTTCAACGTGCTGATGCAATGTCATTCAAAGCACGTGTTCACAGTACTATTTCAACAAAATCCCATGCCCGAACTTTGGTGTTTTAATATTGGCCTAGATAAGGAAGTGCATCATTTAATTGTAATATTATTTTGTGTGTATGTACAGAATCAAGCCACGTGGCGACATTTTGGCAAGTATAACTTGGGCGAAGGAAAGAAAACAAAACCGAAAGTACACTCTTGATCGAGCGAAACAGCCAGATTAAAATTCATTTATTGTGTCTAAATCAACATTCGATTAAACAAATTAAGGATTTAAACTTGTTGAGTACATGCTTCATAAAAGCTGAACACGCTACCAATCTGAAATGGGCTACGTCACTTACGACACGTGTGATCCAGGGATTCATAATTATTACTAATAGAATCTACCGACTTAATACAAACACAAATATCTTATTAATATAGTCCCTGACATAAGGATTAAAACACTTGATCAGAATTTCGTGACCTTGTTCTTCGATTGCAGATTTAAATTTAAAATTAAACGCTGACAGTCAAATGCAACATCCGTCTTGTCTGGTAAGGAATCATTACGTCACTCTAAACTGTAAACCTAAAACCCTGAATACAATCCCGTAGGCGTATAATCCCCGACGCGATAAATGAATTTAAGCATATAACTTAAATTATGTTAATCTGCCTTCTATCGTTATTCTTAGGAATGATTTTATCCAATCATTGGTCGTCAAAGAAATGCAACATCGTACAATATATTCCTTATTTGTATCGTCTTAAATTGATATTTTATATTGTGAGCCTGTGATTAAACTAAATATTTTCGAGCTGGGAAAAGTTCGTTATATGTGCGGATTATGACGGGATGCACGCTCCCCATCCCTACACTTAAAATCATCAAAGGATCGGTTGCCAGTATGCTTTGATCTGTTGTTAAATGCAGTAACAACTCAATTCTCATGAACGCGAGCGGTCCCCATATTCTTCATCTACAGTACAAAACGAGCCCCATAAGCATAAAATCATGCATGCGTGTCTGCATCATGCAGAGTAATTAGATATAAAGTCTGTGTTAACTATGTAGATATCCTACAAATTACACAGATGCATATTGTCAAACTTGACAAGTCGAGAGAAAAATTATGCGGTACCTATTAGCCTATTAAAGATTGATTGATTGATTGATTGATTGATTGATTGATTGATTGATTGATTGATTGATTGATCTAAAGTCGAGTGAGTTGTATGTCCACCAACTACGTGACAAACAGAAGTCGTTAAAATAGGAGGAGATGTTTCTCTGCCTATAATAAAAGGGTGTCCGTGTGAGATATGAATATTCATGATATATATCTCGTCAGTGAACTAGTCCCACATAAACAGCAGACGTCACATTTTCAATGGGGATGAACAGTCAGTTAAGAACTAGGTCTTATAATATATAACCACGTTGGTCCCTCGAGGGACAAAGAATGAGAATGTGTGTCTTTAGACAAAGATAACAAAGGAATGTCATGATTACAGTATATTAACATATAGCTTAAATTCAGGGATCGTCATGGCAATTTCCTTGAATGGAATCTTCTTCAAGTTATTACAGTCCATTAATTGGACCCCTCATATAATATTTAATCACCTGCTTTTTTTTTGTCTAATTTAAATCATATAGATCGGTTGGGCCACAAACATTAACGAAAGTGTATTTTCTAGAATCGATGTTATTGTAAATTTGACACGAATACAAAAATGCTAACATACCTGTATGACCATTGTTTTTCATGGTCATCCGAATATTGTTCAAGTTTTCAAGGTCACGCATATCAAAAGACTCTAAACTGTCATCGACGACCACTTGGTTTATTTGAATATCAATGGGGGACTGCCGGGTTCCACCACACGTGCGATATTCACAATGCCATCTCTCAGGTGCTACAATAAAGGTTTATTCGTCATGATGTTTGACCATTTGCACATTTCCATTTTTGTTTCTAAAAATATGTCTTTATTTTTTTTTTATGAGTTATTTCCCTTGCGATGGGCAAAATGGCATCCGGTCTATCAAGGGCAATGGAAAGGACAATGAATTTGAGTCTAATTTTCTCATAATTTGTAGTAGATATTAGAACCATGTCAAAATCAGGGGATGTTTTTTTTACAAATAGAAAATGCATCACTTTGTTACAGCATTAAGATTATTAGAATAAACATACATGCTACTGTCATCGAAGGAAGTGCAAATAATTTCTGTAAACTGTATACTTTTGGAATCAAAGTCGGAATTGTGCAAATGATCTATTCTATTTTCGTTATGATATTGCGATCATAATACAATTACATTGACCTCTTTAAACATCTGCAGAACCACCATCGGTAACACACGACACACCATGCACCGATACTCCCCACTCATTATCCATGGGTCAATCCATATACAAATCGCCGTTTCATATTAGTTCCGCAACTGATCTGCATTTAGTAACAACATAGCAGCATAACAAGACTTCCTCTTAACTGTATAGAATGGATTATGAAAGATACAATCTGACTGGTTAATGTAGCATTCATCGTCGATATCAACAGATAACTGCGACCCCATGGATCCTCGTATCATTATATTATAATGTGCATGGAAATCCTTTCCGTTTTAGAACAAGTGATTTGATTTGCTGTACAGTATTCTATCGGAACTAATCAAAATGTTTTAAAACGACCCATGAATAATGAATAATTCATGACTAAGAGAATTTATCTGTCAGTTGAGACATGGGTAGATAGTGGAGATTATCGATGATGTAGCTCGTCTTGAAAACTTCAGCTTTACAATGCATGCAGAGAAAATCACTTGAAGTGGGCACAATATTGGAAAGTATAGTTAGTGAGTGACTTGCTTAACGCTAACATTTTTTTTCAGCTGTATAATGACAAGAACATGTTACATTTAATGCGACGATAATGATATCTGTTTTACACTAGATCAAAACGCTGTGTTAGATTATTATTGTAACAGATCAATCCATCAACAGTATGCCGGAAGACATGTCTCACCACTTCGACACATAAATTGGAGTCTGTGTCAACTCGTACTCGAAAATGGCGAATCAGATCACAGTACTAGTATGGTGTTTGTATATGAAATTGTATGTTGACTATTGCATCTTTTTTGTTCATTGTGAGTCATATACAAACTATATGGAATGTAATAATTATTTATTAACGTATATATACGGTTATAGGACATTTTGTGTTAATATTCTACATAGAATACTTACGAATTCCATCTTGATAACCCCACGTGTTTCCTAAAATATTAGATTAAAATAATCGTTGATATTCAAATCTACAATTCCTAGATAATTTAATTATTTTTAAAACTAGGGTTATCCCCCTCTGGTATATGTGACCGTATCCGGTTATGGCTATCCTGTTTATACCATTTGATGTTCTTGCTCCCAGAGATTTTCAAAATATTTCGCTTTCCAATCTTTCGGTTTTCAGCATACCTGATGAAGGTTATTACAGAAACGGACCGTAGGTGCAAGATTGAATATTTACGTTATCAAATGAATTTCTATGTAATCTGTAGATATGCAAATTTCCCCTCACGATATAACTGAAATATTGTTCAAAGTGACGTTAAAACCGAAACCGCAAAATTAATTTAAAACATTCTAAGTAATTATATCTGTCACCTACAGCTATTTCCATTTTCATATATGAATGAAAGGATTGCATGTATAATTAAACAACAAGATCGAGGGCACATATAATTAATATGCTATACATGAATGCTATTATTAGAAAATTAAACATGCCTTTTGTCAAGTTGTACATACAAACATGTAAGTAGAATAATATATGTGTTAAATATTGACAGCTGAAAATCAATAAAATATTTATTTTAAACCTGTAGATATACATCTATACAAGTAATAATTACAAATGGAACATAGAAACTTAGGAGGGTTAGGGTGATTGTGTTTAACGGAAACTTAGGCAGTATTTCAGTTATATCGTCGTGTATTGTGTCACCTTAGAGAACGACCAAACTTTTTCTTGTTTTAATAATAATAAAAACAGTTTTTCTTCGAGAAAACGACAAGTAAATTGTTCACTTTCTTGAATGTTTTCCGGAACCAGAAGAAGAATGAGTGAATGATTGTTGCTTAGCGCCAACTCAGCAATTTTTCAGCTATATCATGGCGAGAACAAGTTAATTTTCAATGCTGATGTACCTGACCAACGCTCATGGCGAGGTGTACTCGGTACAACATTATGTGACTTGCGGCAAGTTGGTGGTTTTCTCCGGGAACTCCGATAAAAGCGAAATATTATTGAAAGTGGCGCTAAACACCATAACCATATCCCCCCTTTTTACAGTTATAATTATATTATAGGATATATTTTTTATTTTATTTTTTGTCAAATGAAATAAAGCAATGTTTTTTTCTTTTTATTATTATTATTGATGGAGAAAATTGTAAACAATGTATTGTATTGTTTCATGTATATTTATATACTACTACATTTTCAGGGATGATTCATTAATCACCGTCTTCGTTAAACTGTGTTGATAATCTTTCTTATATATTATATTATTTCATATCTACAGACATTTATGATCTTAATTGACTTTACTAACATATAAAGCATTTGTATCTATTGATATTTTATTGTGTACGTAATTGTTGTTTCGTTTTCTTTTTTCCTTTCTTTATTCTTGTTGTTCACATTATATAAATAGTATTATTATTACCATTGTTTATATGTATCCTTATACCTATGTAATTACAGTGGTTTATGAGAATAACGATGTAATAAATTAATTTACGATGTATACTTAAAAAAAGATATAATATGTTGTAAGGAATGTCGGAAATTTGTCACCTCTCATTTTCGTTTGTCCTAAAGCTATTAATAAACTGACATGATTTTGTTGATCGTAGATATTCCTACCCTGTTCAGTTGGTAATAAGATGTACACATAAGCATAATTTGTAATAACCATACGCCTCGGCCTATGGCCTCGGTGAGTATCGTTTCTTTGGTTTTCTCGTTTATCGTTTCTTTATATTAACCCTATCAATAGTCATGTATTGCACAATATTGCATCACACATTGCACTCTTTCTATTTCAGTGAATTATTACTCTTTTTGTTAAAATTTTGTTCAGCTATATATTACTATAGATAGAATTTAAAAAAAAAACATGATATTTAAACATAAAAATACTAAAACTTCAGAATATCCCTTTTTAGAATTCTTTTGAAAAGAAATTGTGATTTTGCGAATAGTACGATAGTGTTCGTGAAAAGGGAAAAATAAGTTGATATTTTATATCAATATACGCAAATTCTGTCAATGATATACCAGTAATAGATGTGTCGTATAGCTTAATTGATATTCTTGTTATATCTGTTGTTACTTATAAATCTGAGATTATCTTTAAAGATTTTCAGAGCAAAAGAGGGAGGTGGTTAGGGTTGGCTATTTTGACAAATCTTCAGTAGAAAGTCTACATCTTTATTTGTGTAAGCATATTTACTTTCAACTTTATTCAATAAACTCAGGCGCAGCAGACTGTGCTACAGGAGCATCAATTACTTACAGATCATTATTTAAAAAATTGAATTTTGGTGTTTAACGCCACTTTCAGCAATATTGGCGACCAGTTTTAGAACAAATAGTGGTGGAGGAAACCGGAGTACTCGGAGAGAACCACCGACCCTGGGCAAGCAAATGGTAAACTTTATTACTTGCGGCTGCGAGTCGAGTGCACCCTGTTTTGTAATTTACAAAGCTGGGCGCGAACCAGCGCCGTATTGGTGATAGGCTTGTATGAGTTGTTAGATCCAACGACCTAACTCATTGAGCCACTCGGTCCCCTTTAAAATGTAACAGAATGAGTATAGACATATTACATAAAAACAGATGATAGGTGATTCACAAGTTATTACGGTCAGAGGTTTAAGAAACTACGAAGAAAACTCACTAGACAGTCTCTTGAATCTACCATCAAGACATAAGCTTTATTTTACTTTTCTAGACTAAATACATTTTGTACAAAGGTTTCGAATACTTTATTTAAAATTATTTCAAGGTATGCATTTATTAAGCATGTAAAAGATGAAGAAAACTTAGATACAATTATAAATTTTATTGCTGAATAAGCTACAGAAAATCAAGATTTCAATAATATTCTTGACTCTGATAAAAATTAATATCTTGTTAACCCCATCGACGCAAAGACAAGAAGACTAACTAGGTTCATTAAGCAGTCAAGGGACGTTTGACAATTTCGTACTTGTAACACATATATATAAAATATTGTTCCAGTAATAATATGCATGCCGTGTTGTTGGTTTTTTTTTTCCTTTTCTTTGTTCGTTTGTCACTAGCTTATATAAGGATCAAGAATATTTTAAGTTTTAAGATTATACGATTTATCAGTTTTACAAAAAAAGAGCTCCATTGGTATACGTTCAACATATTTCTATCAAAGAGTATCAAGATAAATAAAAGAATATGTGTAATGTTGTGGCAGTTTGAGAATGCATTGAGGTTTCTCATTGAACAAAGAAACTGTTTTGCATAGATTCACTTGCTTAAAAAGTGTGTTTGAAGATATTTCTGTCTTTCCAACCAATTAAACAAACAAGCAACTATTCATCAATTTCTTTAACACATATATATTCATTTTTTCAGCCTTAATCGGCCGATCACTTACAAGATTTTGTCTGAACACTGAGATTTATTGTTTTAAGTAGTAAGATGGTAACATGTGTCATGTTGTATGCATTATACCCCAATGCATTACAACAATAATAATGAAGATATAACCAATTATTTTACGATGTATACTTAGAAAAATACATAATATGTTGCAACGAATGTCTGAAATTTGTCACCTCTCATTTTCGTTTGTCCTTAAGCTGTTAAAATACTGGCAGTATTTTTTTGTTAATCACATTTATCACATATTTATAAGTAATAACGTCAATTTTTTCCATAAACGTTAACACCGAAATGCCACAGCGATATCAGTCCATGGGCAGATAGCGGGGTAAAACTCAGATATCATGATATCAAGCGTCTTTATAAATATAACGTGCGTGCGTGCGTGCGTGCGTGCGTGCGTGTGAAGTTAATTTTGTTCTTTTTAATTCAATGTAGAAATATATGATTTATAGTTTAATGCATGCCTTTTTCCATATCAGAACTATTATCATCCCTCGACCGATATCGGCCCACGGGCTAAAACCCTCTGGCCGATATCAGTCTCCCGGGAAGATAGCAGTCCTGATATGGAAATCGGTATGCATTAATCTATAAATAATGTATTTCTCTGACGTCATACTATTAGTCGTACAGTGGATTATTTTTAAGATTCTACAATTTATTCTTTTATTCTTGCGTATATAAACTTTAACCTTTTACAATTTCAGTCCTAAAACGTGATTTGTAGGCATCATACCCCTGATGGGCTTACTTTAAGCATATTGTATTGTCATACAAAACAAGACAAATGGATAAGACACAAGTTGTAAACTTATGAAGTCTTCTCCGGTACATATATAAACATTAGCAATGACAATATATTACAAATACAGATAAAAAGAATAACTACTACAGCAAAAATTGAAGATAACATAACAGGACAAAAACAGTTCTATTGGTTGGAATATAAGAGTCAGTTTTGTATAATATTTATCTTTAAACACAAATACGGGAACGTATATACAAAGTCGTTGTCGTCTGATGTATATTCAATATATAAATTTACTGGACAAATCTTTTAGAGTTAACAATGTATTTTTGGACGAGCAAGAACAGTTTAGAGTTTTTGTCGTTTTCAAAAGAGGCATTTCCAAATAATATATTTTCGATGCTTATATCAAAACCCAAATTACACATGCCACGGAATAGTTGTATTCTGTGTTCATTATATATATTACATCTTAAAAATAAATGGTCCACAGACTCGATGCAATTTCCACAATCACAATTACATTTGAATAGATCACATTTGAGGCTAATACATTTTTGACGTAAGCGTGCATGTAATATATTAGCAATTATAATACCAGTAGAAAAATATAATGGTGGTTTGTCAGGTATACCATAAACGTTTCGTATTTCGTTTTTAAACATTTGTTGGGAAGGAGAATTTCTCAAGTCTGTTGGCAGATTGTTCCAGAGTCTAATGGTACTTGGGAAAAAAGAACTTTGATATAAACTAAGCCTTCCTGGGGGAATAGTGAAGTTTTTAGAGTTTCGTAAGTTATAGTTATTGGTTTGACCCACCTTAATAGGTAATAAATCTTGAAGATAATCAGGTGATTGGCCACTGACGCTGTCATAGAATAATGAAAGTTTTCTTTGTTCACGCCCAACTGAAAGTTTTTCCCATCCCGTTTCCTTATAGATAGACAGTATACTCGCATAAGACGTTAAACCGGTTACTATACGTGCGGCTGCAAGTTGAATTTTTTCAAGCCGTTCCGAGTCCGCGAGAGTACAATTATCCCAAACCTCTCCTGCATATTCTAAAAGTGGACGAATAAAAGTTAAATACATAGTTTCAAGGAAATTTCGAGATACCTTAAATTTAAGTTTTCGCAGAACTGCCACTTGTTTGGATGTTTTTGCAATAATAATATTTATGTGGTTTGACCACTTACAATCTGCACTTAAAGTGATACCTAAATGCTTATGACATTTTACCGGATAAATTTTAGTGTTTTCTATCCAGAAGAACAAACCAGGAGGTATGTCACTAGTATTAAAATAGACAATGTCAGTTTTAGTAGGATTAAGTTTGACTAACCATTCTTTGGACCATTCTGAAATATTTTTTAAGTCAGTATTTACCATGTTACATAAACTATTGGGCTTCCTAAAGTCTACTTTGAGTTGCAAAACTTCCATTTAACCACCCGGCTACGGTGACCCCACTATTATATTTATCAATTTATATACATGTATATGACTCTTGATAGCAGCATTAATTAAAAAAAAAAAGATAACAAACGCCTGTTTAAATAAGTAATTGATGAATATATACAAGGCACAGTACAAGTATTTTAAATCTGGCATAATTCATGTTCAGAACTGAAGAGTACGTGATCTTTTAAAATATATTCTCACAATGCAAAAAACAACTAACGAACAGACCGTATTTACAAATCAGACAGACCATAGGTGAACATTTGGGACATTTGAAAGACCTTCAAATATCTAAATGTATAAGAATCGAAAGAACGTACACCGATGAAAAGTATCGTTATATTTTTGATAATTGTTGACTTATTTTGGCTTTCTAAACATGAAAAGTGTAAATTTATAAAATGAAAACACTCTTTACAGATGTACATTTATTATGTAAGAGAATACACTCCAACTTGTAGAGGCCTAAAAATAATCAACTCAACCCTTACAGGTCTCGTTTATTATTTCTAAGAATCTACATTTGTATTGTATTCTCCATTTACATATTCCTATCCTATTCAGTTTGTAATAAGATTTGCACTTAGGCATAACCTACAATAACCACACACCTCGACCTATGGCCTCGGTGATTATTCTTTCTTGGATTTGTAAATTCTTATATTAACCTTATCAATAGTCATTTATTGCATAAAATTGCACCACACATTGCACTAGTTCTATTTCAGTGAATTATTACTCTTTTTTAAAGATTTTGATTAGTTATATATTACTATGAATAAAACAAAAACCATGATATTTTAACAGAAATATACTAAAACTTCAAAATATCTTTTCTAGGAATTATATTGAAAAGTAATGGTAATGTTGTACCTAGTACGATTGTGTTGGCGAATGAACGAGGAAAGGGCCGGGAAGTGTTTGCGACAAGTGGAACATATCCGTGGTCATTTGTGAGACAGATATTCCATAACGGTCAACCAAGTCATGGTGGCGATCGTAAAACTT
>MJUT01022780.1:11912-26260 GCA_002080005.1 Gigantidas platifrons
GGCCATCTTGAATTTCCGATCAGCAAACGATTCACAAATTTAGTACAGGATCACCCAATGATCATTCCTGTCACAATTCAATTGGCTTAGTGGTTTCTAACAAGAAGATTTTTAAAATTTCGACCAATCAGAACACATTATGAGCCCTGGCAGCCATGTTGGATTTCCGATCAGCGCCAAAAGCAAAATTTTGTATATGACCATCTAATGAACATTTCTGCCAAGTTTGGTGCAAATCTGTTGCGTGGTTTCAGAAAAAAAGATGAAAATGTGAAATTCCCATAGGGTCCAATGTTAAACTAAGTCGAGTCATGGCGGCCATCTTGAATCTCCCATCGGCAAACGATTCACAAGTTTAGTACAGGACCACCCAATGATCATTCCTGCAAAGTCACAATTCAATTGATTAAGTGGTTTCTGACAAGAAGATTTTCAAGGTTTCAACCAATTAGAACACATTATAGGCCCTGGCAGCCATGTTGAATTTCCGATCTACACCAAAAACACAAATCTAGTAGAGGACCATCCAATGAACATTTATGGCAAGTTTGGTTGAAATCTGTTCAGCGGTTTCAGAGAAGAAGAGTTAAATGTGAAAAGCTAACGGACGGACGACGGACGCTTACCCATGACAAAAGCTCACCTGGTCTTTGGCCAGGTGAGCTAAAAATGAATACCAATGAGAATGAATAGTACAAAATATTACAAGGGGGTTATGGTGTTTAATGCCACTTTCAACAATATTTCAGATATATCATGGTAATCAGATATGCCTTAACACATGCAGCATACATGTGTATGTCCCATAATGTTTGACACTGAGTACAACTTTGCTGTATAATAGGTGGGCGGGTTATGTTTGTTTAATGCCACTTTCAACAATATTTCAGTTATCGCGGCGGTCAGTTTTATTGATGGAAGAAACCGGATAACCCGGAGAAATACCACTGAGCTGCCTGAGTGTGATTTGAACGCACAACGTAAGTAGTTATACATTTGTAAATCCATGAATCAGTATGGCCCTGTTTCTCTTAGAAGATAGGGAATTCAAAGGAATTCATGAACGGTAAATGTCAATTTCACCATAATCGAAATTAATCTGTATTTTATGGTACATCGCATTGTGTTAAAAGTTTGAAAAGATTTGGTTGAGTCGAACCTTAAATACCATCCGGAAACCTAGAAAGTCCATATTTTCTAAGAGAAAAAGGGCCATAACTCAGAAACGGTAAATGTGAAATCCACCATAATCAAACTTAACCTGTATTTTATGGTATACAGCATTGTGTTAAAGTTTGAAAATATTTGGTTGAGCGGTACTTTAAATATCATTTGGAAACCTAAAAAGTCCTTATTTTCTAAGAGAAAAAGGGCCATAACTCAGGAACGGTAAATGTGAAATACACCGTAATCGAACTTAGGGCGAATTTGGTGCATTCAAACCGGTTTCAGTTTGGTTTTAAGTTTTGATAACAGTTTTAAAACTGGTTACAGTTTGGTACTGCAAAAACAAATAGATAGTTTTAAATCAGTTTCTTTTTTAAAATGGCTGAAAAAATAGAAACCATGGTTGTTCTTTTTTCAGGAACGTTAGCGGAAACACAGGTATTTTTTTTTCTTGGCCTAAGGTCAACTGGTTGTATCTAACAAACGATATGTGACGGAAACGATGGTATTGTCTCAATTTTACTAAATAAAGCGGCATAACTCTGGAACCCAAAACCGAACTTGACTTGCGGGTCATGATATCCAACAAAAACTACCAAGTATAAAGTCAATTGGTTGTACATGTCATAACAAAAGTTATCCGACAGAAACGATGATATTGGCCCAATTTTATAAAATGAAGGGGCATAACCCTGGAATCGAAAGTCTGACATGACCCAAAATCGAATTTGACCTGCAGGTCATGATATCCAACAAGACTACCAAGTATAAAGTCAATTGGATGGAGATAACAAAAGTTATCTGATGGAAACGAAGGTGACGGACGTCCAGCCAGACGAACGGACACACGGACGTCATACATGATATCATAATATCTCGCCACTATGTCAGGTAAATTTTTTCTCTTATATTTTGTTATGTTATATTTGTTGTTTTGACAAATATCGGCATATTTTCGTTAACTTTTTAGTGGAATGAAACAAAATAGATTTTGACAAAACATTCTCTCAACCGATAATGTATGACTTAAAAGACAATATCACAATGTATGAAAATAGTCATTTTTACAAAAACATTAATTTTTTTTAGCAAAAATGAAAAATACATTGAATAATTAAAATAAATAATGCAACTGAAAAAATTAATATTTTCATTCCCATCTATAATGCGTTCCCCTCCGCAATCTTGTCTAGAAAAACAAACCGCTAAAACTGCACCACTAGGCAGTTTGGTCAGTTTCGGAAACCAGTTTCAGTTTGTTGAAAACAAATGAAAAAACCGGTTATGGTTTCGAACCGATTTAAAACCAGTTTTATGCAACAAATGGATAGTTTGACAAACTGTTTCGAAACTGAAACCGGTTTGAATGCACCAAATTCGCTCCTAATCTGTGGGCGTTTTTATTGCAAATAAACCAGTTTGAGTTTGGTTTTCCGGTTTAGAAACTGGTTTGAAACTAGTTCATTGGTTTGTCTTTTGTAATAAATAGATGGTTTTATACTTATAAATAAAAATAGCTGACTTGTATGTGATGAATATTTTAATGCAATATATATATGAACGGGCATAGTTTTTTTTTTCAAAATAGCATTACATGCTTGCGTCAGACAAATTTGCAAGACAGCAATCTTTTAACCCTTCACGTAGACTTTGCAGTCAAAAATGGATCATTAAATCAGTTGAAGATAAATTACTATCACTGGTACAGCATGGATTGTCATTAAATTGCATTAAACAATCAAACTGTTCGAGACAAATGCTGGACTCCCAAATCAAAACTTCAGCGGTCACCATTTTCAACAGATGTCAAACCACACCCGGAGGTGGTTTGATGAGTTTTGGAAACTAGTTTCAGTTTAACGCCGATAAATAAAAAAACCGGTTCGGGCTTAAAACTGGTTCAAAACCAGTTTGGACAATAAATACAAAGTTTGAAAAACCGAGTTAAAACCTAAACTGGTTTCTCTGCAATGAAAACGCCCTGTATTTAATGGCCCACAGCATTGTTTGAAAAGTTTTGGATGAGCGGTACTTTAATTATTATCCGGAAACCAAGTGTGACGGACGAACAGACTGATGGACGGACGGACATGAGGATCCTTATAAACCCCCGACTCTCGTCGAGCGGGGTATAAAAACAAATTACCGTTTGTCCAATGAAACGGTTTTATTTACTTTCAATTGCACTCCTCTCATTATACATTTATTTTGCATTATTTTATTTTTCTTTAACTTCTTGTATTTTAAAATATTTAGAAAGTCTACAAATTTCACTTCACTAGTAAATTTATAATATATGAAATATTAATGGTGTTCACAATTACATGTATTGAAGGAACATAATTATCGCCGACACATCAGCAAAACCAGCCATCACCTATATGTAGACAGTGGACAAACGTGATGCTGATACTCTTCTCCCGATTATACAACGTGTGGTACAACCGGGGACCATCATACACACAGACCAATGGAAGGCATACCACCGTATCCAGGAAAAACTTCATCTAGAGCATGCAACAGTCAATCATTGTTAACTTTGTTGATCTGGAGACCGGCGCCCACACACAGACCATCGAATCTTGTTGGGCACGAACCAAGCTAAAGTTCAAGACCATGAAGGGCGTCTCAGCCGATGCCCTTCCTTCCTACCTAGATGAAAGAATGTGGCGAGACCGTTGGGGGAAGACCACCGAAGACGCTTTTGACAACTTATGTGCCCACATAGCAGAACATTACCCAGTGTAAACAGTTACAGCCGTTTCAAGTCCCAAAGTGGCAAAACAATCCTTTTAAGGGCTACCAAAATAGTTAAAAAAGAATCTAAACTGTTATGCAATTACAAATTAAAATGAGCTATCCTAACGTCCAAATTTCTCAATATACTTCTATACATTTTTAATAGTATCTCTTTTGTAGTAGTAAATTTATCCCCTTTTCATTTTTATTATAACATAAACACATTTATTTAGAAATAAAAAAATATATATATTATTTTATATACTTTAAAGTAATAGTTTGTATAGGGTCAAATCCCCCCTTTTCAACTTTGTAAATGACCCTTTAATTCTGTCAATCATTTTATTAGTTCATTTTCTGCTAAATTTTTGTTCAATTTTTTTGTTATAGCAAACTTATATATTGAAAGAGTAGTTATCTCCCTTTAAATGTCTTATTTCAGAAAAACGTATTTTCTTCCAATAACAAGTAAAAATAACATAACAAGTTAACATATTGGGTTTTCCAAAGATTACAAAATTTAAAAATATATATATTGTCTAAAAATTATGTTTCTAAACTATTTTTTTGCAAACAAACATTTATTTTCATACATGTACCTAATGTAGAGGCATTTTTATTTCATATAATACTATCTAATTACCAAGTCACAATACTGGTATAAAATTTTTATACCAGTATTGTGGACATTACGGCAACATGAAAAATTCTAAGTTGTGCGGTAAGCCTGGAAAGGGGAGACATGGTACAAGTTACTATATATGCCAAAGTCATGTATCCAAAATAAAATCATTTGTGAACGGATGGACAAGGTGATTGCAAAAAAGACCCTTCTCTACAAGTGGGGGTATAATTACATTATTTAGGAACAAGAACTTGGCTCAGGTCACCTATTGTTGAATGAAGAAAACATTAGCTTTAATAATAATTACATTATTTAGGAACAGTAAACTGCCATTACAAATATATCTAATATTAATCATGTCAGTTCGGAAACTTTCTTCTTTTACATGTGTTTCTACTTGTTTTGAGAAGAGAATATGGTGTTGTTAATCACAATATACATGTACATGTATGACATTTCATACTGCCCACAACTTTGAAGTGAGTGAGTGATTGTTGTTTAATGCCAATTCAGCAACTTTTCATCTATATCATGGTGAGAACAAGTTAATTTTCAATGAGAAGATAAGGTCTGACTAACACGCTTAGTTGGAGTTTTATAGTACTAGATCACTGAAACAACAGTCCACGGGTAGACATGTCACCCCACTCTGAAACATTACCCTGATTCCAAGCCAATCAGTCTTTCCTCTTTGGATAGATATATATTTATAACTGGTGATGCTTGTAACATGAAAATCTACCCACAATCGTTAACAGTATATATGTGTGTGTCCTTAGCATCCAGATCATACTCTTTGTATAATATTTTGGACACTTGTCTTGCAATAAGGTGAAAGTCAGATTCATTGCACGGCTTGAAATGGAAAAAAAACCCAAAGGTTTACATAATCATATTTTTATTGAATACTATGATTTAAAGACTCAAAATGATAAATAACAAATAATAAACAATATTGCACTTCCACATTTTGACTCCTATAATTGTATATCGTCAAATACACATATTTCTAAAAATAGTAAAACAAGAGTTGTTCACCAGGTAAACAGAATTGATTTATCATTGTTCAGGTTTACTAATTTCCTCCATGTAGGGTTAGGGTTCGAGTTATGGTGTTTTAACGCCACTTTCAACAATATTTCAGTTATCTTGTGGACGTCAGTTTTATTGGTGGAGGAAACAGGAGTACATGGAGAAAACCATCGACCTGTCGGAGGTGACAGGCAAACTTCATCATATAATGTTGTATCAAGTACACCTTGCCTGAGTGAGATTCGTGCTCACAACATTAGTGGTGATAGGCACTGATTGTATAAGTAGTTGTTAATCTAATTACCATATAATCAAGACCACAATGCCCCCCTCTATATAGGTACCACCTTAAAAGTAACTCCCCCCCATGACGGATCAAGTCCATTTGAACAAATTTCAATCTCATTTTCTCAAGGGTCATCTCACCAATCTCTGCCTAGATTGGTTACAATTGCTTGAGCAGTTTTGCAGGAGGAAATTAAAATGTGAAAGTTCAAAACGATGGACGTCAAGTGGCACTAATTTAAAATGTTCACTTGGCCTTTGGCCAGTAGAACACACACAACTATAGTCAAATAAATACATGTACATGTATTAGGAATACTAGTATGGTTTGTCTATCTGTTAGAATGTGAAATTAAAATAACACACATTCTTTGTGTGGAAAAAATGGACATGTGCTTCAACATTAAACATAAATCAACATCTCATGAATTTTATATGAATTACAATCATGCCATTTATTTTTAATGAACCTTTAGCAATAAATATGGGGTTAGGATTAGGGTTAGGGTATTCAAAGCCACTTTCAACACTATTACGATTATATAGGTCGAATTTATTGCAAGCAAACTGGTTAAGGTTTCAAACTGGTTTGCTAAACTTTTCATTTATTTAAGAAAACCGGTTTAAAACTGGGTTGAAACCCAAACTGGTTTTCATGTTTATCGAGTCCAAACCAAAACCAGTTCCAGAGATTTAGCAAACCACACGAGAGGCGGTTTTACAGTTTGGTTTTGAAACATGGTGGCAGCGGAGGAAAAGAAGAACATGTACGCTTCGACTTCATGTTGAAGATTCACAAATGGAATGGGTATGTGAACAACATCAGAAAGGTAAATATCTTTATACAAATGCCTGTTGTAATCAAGTTATCGGTTTACAGAGGGCTTTTTTCCTACGTTTAGTCATGAAAGCCAACAAAAAGGTGAACTGAAATGTTCTGTGAACAAAATGTTGAAGAATATGACATAGCCATGCATCAGAACTTTCATCCTCACTTTGCGTTGAACTATCTATCACTATTAGGTCTATAAGATCATTTAGATCTGGAGTGTCAGTCATCTTTAGATTTGATTTTGATTTTTTTTTTTGTGTTTTAACGCCACTTTCAACAATATTTCAGCTATATCATGGCAACCAGTTTTAGTGGTGGAGGAAGCCGGAGTACCCGGAGAGAACCACCGACCATGGGCAAGCAACTGGTAAACTTTATCACTTGTGGCTGCGAGTCGAGTGCACCCTTTTTTGTAATTTATAAAGCCGGATGCGAACCCACGCCGTATTGGTGATAGGCTTGTATGGGTTGTTAGATCCAGCAACCTAACTCATCAGCCACCCGGGCCCCTGAACATCTTTAGAAACCACCAATTCACTGAAATGTGTTAAACCATGGTTTAGTTAGAAACTGGTTTGTATTATACTTAAAACTGGTTTGTTAAACTGTAAACCCTAACCGAAACAAGCTTGATTGCAATAAATGCGACCATAGTTGTGGTTAGTTTTATTGGTGGAGGAAACCAGATTACCCAGAGAAAACCACCAACCTGCCACAAGACAATGACAAACTTTATCACAATAATGTTGTTTGGAGTACACCTTGCCATGAATGGGATTCGAACTCACAACATCAGTGGTGATAGGCACTCATTGCATAGGTAGTTGTAAATCCAACTACCATACGATCATGACCATGGCAGCACCCTGAATGGACAGCATCAATTACATGATTGCTGCTGTCAAACAGTTTACACATGTCGAAAAAGCATATCCAGTCAATTGAAAATGCTGTGTAATTATCAGAAAATGCATTAGAATGGAGATAACAGTAATGTATTTGGAGTTTTGCTAGCATTCATGATGGTTGTGATTTGATGGTCACAAATAAATTAAACCTGTCAAAACTGGTTCCTGAATAAAACAGAATTCTGTATACCGGTAACACGAACTTTGAATAAAGATCCAATCTTTCTTAATTTATCATGTATAAACTCGAACACCTGTCTATTCCGAAAAATAATGTTGGTCCTAAGGAGGTTAAGTTTAGACATGTTTCACTGTATCAGCTTACTGGTATTAGCATCACTGTAATGTTGGTCCTAAGGAGGTTAAGTTTAGACATGTTTCACTGTATCAGCTTACTGGTATTAGCATCACTGTAATGTTGGTCCTAAGGAGGTTAAGTTTAGACACGTTTCACTGTATCAGCTTACTGGTGTTAGCATCACTGTAATGTTGGTCCTAAGGAGGTTAAGTTTAGACATGTTTCACTGTATCAGCTTACTGGTATTAGCATCACTGTAATGTTGGTCCTAAGGAGGTTCAGCTTAGACATGTTCCACTGTATAAGCTTACTGGTGTTAGCGTCACTGCAAATCTCAATTTGCGACCATCAAATCAACAAAATACGACACTATTATCTGCTAAATCACAGAACTACAAAATCAATGGCACAAGTACATGACATGTATTGTGGTAGTGTTCTCCTTAGAATGTGTAGTTCTGTTTGTTAAAGGCTACATTTATCATACATTTAATGTACATACCAAACCCTTTAAATTAAATGCAGCAAATATGATTAGCAAAATTGCTTTTAAAATCTAAACTACTGACTAAAACAAGTAATAAGTCAATAATTTAAATTCTTGATGTTTAAACAACAAAATACACCACAACATTTATGACATTTTTAGGATGAATTTTCATCCATCATATCACCATTCTAGATGTCTACAATGGTATATCAACATTCCAGATGTCTACAATGGTATATCAACATTCTAGATGTCTACAATGGTATATCAACATTCCAGATGTCTACAAACAAACATCATAATAATTCTGGGAGTTTGAGAGAAGGAAGCATAGAATCAACACAATTCACCCAAAAGTTAGCACACGTAGCATGATATTGTCTTCCTCCGTATGTCAACTTGACAGAGTCCTCTTCACTGTTGAAATCCTTACTCTTTACATTAACATCCAATAAGCACACTCCACATGCTCTCATCTGAGCTGCACTATCATCAGACTTTATTAAACTATTTTTAAAACTCAACGTGTTGTCATCAGGCTGAAAGAGAAAATCAAGTCTATCTTACACAGAAATTATGAAATCTTCATTTGGGTAAGGTTAGGGTTATGATGTTTAACGCCATTTTCAACAATATTGCAACTATATCGTGGCAGTCAGTTTTATTGGTGGAGGAAATTGGAGTATCCAGAGAAAACTACAGACTTGTTGCAAGTCAGGCAAACTTTATCACATAATGTATCGAGTATACCTAGACATGAGTGGGATTCAAACTCTTCATTTGGGTAAATTGTATTTATCTTCCATTATCAATCAACAATGCTGGTCAAAAATCCAATGAAGTATGCCTCGAAAATTGTACTCAGCATACATGTTTTTTTTTTTAAATATCTGAATTAACCAATCACAATGATAATAACAAGAATGAACTCATCATCCAATCAGATTCATGATTAGGTCCATAAAATCAGGCGAGCACGCTAACCATTATACCACAGATGCGGTTCGGTATACTAGTATAGAATCTGTACTATACTATGTATTATTAATGGCCGAAAATACAATATATTTACAATAGCATACAAAATTTCTTGATTTAAGTGAATTCTTAAAATGTTTGCATGACAAACTAAAACTTGTTTATTTCTTAACAAATACCATATAAGTGAATATAAACCCTTACTAAACATATTTATATACATACCATATTATTACCTCCTACCAAGAATGCAGTTAAATAAACCCTCCCTAAACATACTTATATACACACCATATTATTCCACTATATAAATTTAACTCTAATAATGAGATCATTTGATTGGTCTAGAGCAGCCCATGTGACATGTGAAAAATCATCGTGTCACCCTCTCGGGAACATCATGCCACCCTCCCAAATTGCATCGTGTCACACCCTCTGGATTTTTTTCGAAATTCTCAAGATTTAACGCGAGTTATCTCGCTTTAGTCATATAACGGTATTTCATGTTAGTTAAGATAACTCCACAGAAATATGACTTTTCTCGGGTGAACAAATCTTCATATCTCCCTTATTCAAGGGAAATAAATGTATAATATTACCTCCTACCAAGAAGGCAGTTAAATAAACCCTCCCTAAACATACTTATATACATACCATACTATTATCTCCTACCAAGAATGCAGTTAAATAAACCCTCCCTAAATGTACTTATATACATACCATAATATTACCCCCTACCAAGAAGGCAGTTTAAAATAAACCCTCCCTAAACATACTTATATACATACCATAATATATCCTCCTACTAAGAATGCAGTTAAATAAACCCTCCCTAAACATACTTATATACATACCATAATATTACCTCCTACCAAGAAGGCAGTTTAAAATAAACCCTCCCTAAACATACTTATATACATACCATAATATTACCCCCTACCAAGAAGTAAGTTTAAAATAAACCCTCTCTAAACATACTTATATACATACCATAATAGTACCTCCTACCAAGAAGGCAGTTTAAAATAAACCCTCCCTAAACATACTTATATACATACCATAATATTACCTCCTACTAAGAATGCAGTTAAATAAACCCTCCCTAAACATACTTATATACATACCATAATATTACCTCCTACCAAGAATGCAGTTAAATAAACCCTCCCTAAACATACTTATATACATGCCATAATATTACCTCCTACCAAGAATGCAGTTAAATAAACCCTCCCTAAACATACTTATATACATACCATAATATTACCTCCTACTAAGAATTCAGTTAAATAAACCCTCCCTAAATGTACTTATATACATACCATAATATTACCTCCTACCAAGAAGGCAGTTAAAAATAAACCCTCCCTAAACATACTTATATACATACCATAATATTATCTCCTACCAAGAATGCAGTTAAATAAACCCTCCCTAAACATACTTATATACATACCATAATATTACCTCCTACCAAGAAGGCAGTTAAATTGTTCCATACTAAGTCAACATCTTTTACAGTTTGTGATAATTTATCTGTACTTAAAGCTGAATAAAAAAAAAAAAACTTATTAGATGTATTTGGCATTTGTTTTATACAATGAAAACCAATTTAGTATGCGGCAGTTCGGTGGTTTCCTCCACCAATAAAACTGACTGTCACGATATAACTGAAAGTGCCGTTAAATCCAATTTAGTATGGGTACAATGCAGAAATATATATACATGTATAATGTATTTATGTTTTTCTTGATTCATCTTTATAGTTCAGTCACATGTGATATTTTTCTTTACAGTCACCAGTGTAATAGTGTTTTGGTGTAAAGTTAGCCTCAGATATATAACAGTGTCTTAATACCACAATATCATAAGACTATACCATATAAGTGGTATTTTTCGCGGGAGCCAAATTTCACGATTTTCTTCCAAATTGGTGGAATTTTTATTAGCGGTACTTAATTTTCACTATCCTGAGTTTTAACTAAAATCAAATTTTAGCGGATTGACCATTATATTAGAATTACATTATCTGAATTGGTTGACCAACAATTCAAAATAGGAAATGTTTTGAAATAATTGAGTAAATGCCTTTTTGTATGCGATCGGCAGTATTTTAAAATTATATACATGTTCATTAATAGAAAATTGTGTAAGGGCATTTAATATACATGTATTGTTACAACACATTTACAAAAATTTAACACAGACAAGTCTCATTAATAGACTCCCGACAAATATTTTATCAATTAATTAACACCAAAAATTGTCAACTTACAGGTAATTAAAAATCGGTGAATGCTAATATTAATTCAGAAAGGGTATGTTTATACAGCAACAACTATTCAGAGTAATTAGTGTTTTAAAGAAAAAAGGGCTATTAATTACATACATCCAAAATAATTTACCTGTTATTTTTTACCCATATGCATTGTTTTCGGGAAGGATTCCCCCCATGTTGGATATTTCAAAAGCATCATTTCAACAACATTAAGAATGACAGTGACCATATAATTGTTAAATATTCACTATACAGTCATACTATGGGAGATAGATGTTACACAATTATTTAAGAAAATAAAAAAAACTTTTGTACTAAAGGTTGGAAATTTACACGGATTCTTTTTTTGTTGTTGATCGATGACTATCGCAAATAAAGTAAAAATTAGGTACCCGCCAAAAAAAACACTTATACGGTATGATATAGTTTATTTATGTCACTACCCTCATATAGTGTGATTTAGTATCTAACTACCATCAATAAACTTGAGAGAATACTGAAGGGGCAATCAAAAATGGACATTCAAGAGAAACTGACAAGACAAAGACAACACTAAACGCAAACAAACACAAATAACGTAAATAAGACATGAGCCGTGCTACAAACAACTGGAGGTAAAGAAGAACCAAACAAACCCAAATAACGTAAATAAGACATGAGCCCTCCTACAAACAACTGGAGGTAAAGATGAACCAAACAAACACAAATAACGTAAATAAGACATGAGCCCTGCTACAAACAACTGGAGGTAAAGACGAACCGAACAAACACAAATAACGTAAATAAGACATGAGCCCCCTACAAACAATTGGAGGTAAAGACGAATCAAACAAACACAAATAACGTAAATAAGACATGAGCCCTGCTACAAATAACTGGAGGTAAAGACAAACCAAACAAACACAAATAACGTAAATAAGACATGAGCCCTGCTACAAACAACTGGAGGTAAAGATGAACCAAACAAACACAAATAATGTAAATAAGACATGAGCCCTGCTACAAACAACTGGAGGTAAAGACGAACCGAACAAACACAAATAATGTAAATAAGACATGAGCCCTGCTACAAATAACTGGAGGTAAAGACAAACCAAACAAACACAAATAACGTAAATAAGACATGAGCCTCCTACAAACAACTGGAGGTAAAGATGAACCAAACAAACACAAACAACGTAAATAAGACATAAGCCCTGCTACAAACAATTGGAGGTAAAGATGAACTGAACATCGTATTATGCGGAAAACCTAACGAACATCACAACACAGAACTCAGAACATAAACCCACATAATAGGACAACATAAAAAACTAAAAAGATGAGCAACACGGTCTCAACTCAGGTGCTCGTGAAGGGTAAGCAGTTCCTGCTTCTTATAAGACACCCGACGTGTTACTCATATACACAGTCGTGTCCAGTATTAGCCTCATGTGGACAAGTTCATTATTAATATTTTTAACAAATTATTAATGATTATAATAATTCACATTTTGTTACATATGTATTAAAGTTAGTAATTAATTTCATGTTAACATGGCCAGTCCTAATTTTATTATATGGTTGATTGACTTTAACTTTCTAATGTGAGTACACTGATTTCTATTCACTTTTGTCCATTGGTCATACTGCTTTATGAATAGTATTTTTCTCTAGTTCTGACCAGTTTAATCTTGATATTTGGCTATATAATCAATGACAATATCGTCAATGTGGAACATGTTGAACTGAGAGAAACATATAGGTTGTCGACAGCAATTATAAGACCTGTAATTGCCTTTATTCTGATGTAATTAATAAAGTATTTATAAAAAGTTCCGCATTCATTTGATTGAGGACCTGATTACCACCCTACTTGGTCATACTCAGATAATATGATATAAAGTCTTAAGACAAATACACCCTTTATACATGAATAACAGTTATGTCTATATACCTGATGCTTTCATAGACAAGGTAATCCTACACACAATCCTATAGATTTCTACTATTCCTGAAAAACAATAAGATGTTTATATTAAGAATTTGGTAAAAGTATGATTCACACATACCCCTACAAAACTAAATAACACGACTATGTAGATACTATATAATACATTAACATTCTCAAAATAACTTTATTTGATCATTTTACAATTTGCGACCTGAGTGGTAGAGTGGTTAAGGTTAGGTTTATGGTGTTTAACACCACTTTCATTTCAACAATATTTCAGTTATATCGTGGCGGTCAGTTTTATTAGTGGAGGAAACCGGAATACCTGGAGAAAACAACCGACCAGTCGCAAGTTACTGACAAACTTTATCACATAATGTTGTATCGAGTATTATTATTATTATTAAATATGCTTATATAGTGCCAATATTAATTAGAAATTACTCTAGGCACTTTACATACCATAACATACATTTACAAATGGATAAAATTCTAAAAGCAGTGTTAAACAAATGAAAATAAAATGAAAAGAACCAAGACTACTACATATACAAAACGTACTAAAACAAGTTTACCAAAAAACAGGTTAAAACCACTAAGAGTCGTTAAAATGACTGAAAACCACATTGGTGTAATAGAAAATCATTACCATAAATAAAAATAATAACCACTACACAAATGTTAAACAGCATAAAAATTAAATGTAAGTCTAAAAAGATAGGTCTTTATATAGTGAATATAGTCTTTATAAAGATAGGTCTTTATATAGTGAATATAGTCTTT
>MJUT01022780.1:34466-50981 GCA_002080005.1 Gigantidas platifrons
GATTTACTTCAAAATTGCAGGGTAGGTAGATCTTGACATGCTGTACATTTTTGCAATTTAATCTTAACATCTATCTCTTATAATTTTTAAATATAAGACGAAAAGTATTAAAATTTAAAAAATTTGATGAAAAAAGGGCAATAATTCCAAGATGGGTCATCAGATTTACTTCAAAATTGCAGGGTAGGTAGATCTTGCTGTGCTGATAATTTTTTCCCCCGTCAGATTTTTGATATTATTAATGGTTTTTGAGTTATTACCCAAAAACCTGCAATTTTACCATATGTTCTATTTTTAGTAACAGCGGCCATGTTGGTTGGTGCACGGCATCACCGGACACAATTTTGAAACTAGACACCCTAGTGATGATTCAAACCAAGTTTGGTTTCAATTGGTCTAGTAGTTTCAGAGGAGAAGATTTTTGAAAAAGTTTACGACGGACGATGGACGCCAATAGCTCACACGACCCTTCGGGTCAGGTGAGCTAAAAAGTTCCCTTCAGGTAGGGGGTGGGGTATGACCCCCCAGGGACTGAGCTATAAGGCATTTAATTTGCCTAGTCACCCTGATCATAAATATATATGGTTTAGGGGTGGGGATCTTAACCATTAAAAAGTTCACTTCAGGTAGGGGGTGGGGTATGACCCCCCGGGGCCTTAGCTATAAGGCATTTAATTTGCTTAGTCACCCTGATCATAAATATATATGGTGGCGATCTCGGTCAATTTTTTTTATACAGATTCCCCAGAGGGGTGGGGCTGAGCTGGGGGGAGGGTCGAGGGAGGATATGTTGCATCCTCAACTTCACATTGGCATCTCCACCCATACCAAATATCTTTTGTAGTTTCAGAGAAATGTGTAATTCTCAAAATATGTACTTTTTCTATAAAAAAATTTGCCCAGTTTCGAACTTAAGCTAGAGATTCTTAAAAAATTTGCCCAGTTTCGAACTTAAGCTAGAGATTCTTAATATAATGCTTGTGTGTAAGTTTGAAATCAATTGGTCAACAAATAAAAATCTGAGAGTGCTTACAATATATCCAGACGGATAGATGGACGGACGCCCAGCATTTCCATATCCCCCGCTCCACTTTTTGCGGAGGCAGGGGACAAAAAAATGTCAAAATTATTTTTGAAGTTGTTAATTTTCGTCGTTACTGATCGTCGCAAAGAGAATTGGTGGGAATTCTCATACAGAAATTTGAACACTGTGGTGATTACAAATATTATGAAAATTCAATGAAATGGTTATGTACATTAAGAATACGAGAATATATTTTACCAGAGGCTAGGGTGTTTAATGCCACTTTTAACAATATTTCAGTTGTATTGTGGTGGTCAGTTTTATTGTTGAAGGAAACCGGAGTACCCGGAGAAAACCACCGACCTGCCGCTAGTCACTGACCAACTTTATCACATAATGTTGAATCAAGTACACCCTACCATGAGCGGGATTCGAACACACAACTTTAGTAGTGATAGGTACTGATTGCACAGGTAGTTGTAAATGCAACTACCATATAATCACAACCACAACAGTTCCCTTGAAATGGTTATGTACATTAAGAATATGAGAATATATTTGAGAAATTCTGCTACTAATTTGTGTACCTGTATTGTTCTCCTCTATACTTTTATCAGAATCACCAGAAGTTTGTTCATCATTTTCAGATTTATCTTCCAAATCCAAACTGTCAACAGATTTAGATTCACCAGCCTTCATGTCTAAACTATCTACAGATTTTGACTCAGAAATTTTTAAATCTAAGCTATCAATAGACTTAGAATCTGCCATTGTTTTTCCTTGTGTAAAATCTGGAGTAAATTCATTACTTGATACTGATAAGGAATCGCTGTCCTTAACATTCTGTACAACACTTTTAGTAAATGGCAATTCTAGGCTGGATACTGAGTTAGTATCTTCTGGTTTTAAAACTTTACCCATTTTATTATTGCCCTGTAGGCCATCATTAAGGAAAGTCAACTGATTTGATGAATCAGCATCTGCTTTCTTGTAGGTTGTTCCCTGTTTTGATGATGATGTGAACTCCATACCATACATACTAAATATTTTTTTATTTTCCGGTGGATGTGTTTGAGAAGGAGATACTTCATCTATATCGTATCCATGACTGAAATCACCATATTCGTCGTCATCATCATCATCAATACCATCATCAATAGGAGGTGGACCGTGGAAAAAATCTTCATCATCATCCACGGATAACTTTGGAATGTCACGTTTTTGTTCCATCTTTGGTGTAGGAAAACTTTGTTGAAATGGTCTCGATTCATCAATAGAAGTTTCCAGATAGCCCTTCTGTTCTTGGTGGGTTGTGGTACTACTTTCAGCCTCTTTTTGAGATAAATCTGGTATAATGTAAGATGATAAGATACCAGGATCACTCCTGGGTTTGAAAAGCCCCAGAATTTCATTATGCTGAAGATTCTTCTTTTTAACATTGACTAAATCTGACTGACTTACAGATATGATTGGTGCAGGAGATTCGTCAGATTTACTGTCAATACTACTTTGAGAAGGTCCCTGAAAATCTGCCCACTCCTCACCTTCATTTTTGTTTCCAGAAGAAACTTGTGAGAAATCAGACCACTCTTCAATTGTTTTATCATTTACTCCAGCTACATTGAACAAATTAATTTCCTGTTTAGAAATTGATGGATCATGAAATCCTGAACAATCATTATTAGAGCTAGAGGTTTCTGCTGAAGAAGTAAATATATTGTCTGAAGCGGATTGGTCACTTTGGACAACTGTGTCAGTACTTTGAAAATCAGCCCACTCTCCTTCATCCATTTCTACATTTTCTGTATTATTTTCTTCCGTTCCAAAAAGTGCTGGGCCTGTTGTATCAATCGATTCTAAAGTTCTTAAAGCAGCGTACTTATCCTCATCTCCGATCAAGTCAGTTGCACTTTTAGAAGACGTCAAATTATCCTCAATAGGGACAGGTGCTTGTTGAAAATCTGCAAACTCTGAATCCGATGACTGCGGTGAAAACGTTGTAGTTTTACTACTCTTTGTTATAACCACAGGAGTGACCGTTGTTACCTTTTGACTGTCATGTTTTGGCCATAAACTTTTAATGGCTGGTATTGGGTTTACATTCTTGCTATAAGCAGATGGAGGTAGATTAGTAGTTTTTGATATGGGTCGATGTAAAGGACTCTCCTGTTTCTCCATCTGTTGTTTTTTCTTGGAGAAATCATCAAGATAAGATTCCAGTACTTTAAAATCCTCGTTTTCAGACTGTTCTGATGATGTGAACTGACTACTGTCACTTGGTCTACCAGCTGACTTAAAATCGTCAAAGTCATCATCCAGACTGTTTGGGGTGGACACTCCTATAAAAACAAGGCACAAAATCATTTATTGATCAATATAATCATAATTACATTATTAATAACAATTGTATGGTTAAAGTCTCAGTTGTCATATGTCTTAATGGAATTAAAAACCATTCAATCAAAGGTACAGGGTTAGGCTTATGGTGTTTAACACCACTTTTAACAAAATTTCAGTTATATCATGGCGATAAAAACCTATCAACCAAAGGAACAGAGAAACATACAACAATATATTAAAACATACAATGAATGTACGAGGTGATAGTTACAAATTCTAAGAAATATGTAAAATAACTGGAATCTTGCTGTACTATCATCTACCCATCATCACAGAGATTGAAAAATACAGTATACCCTGTTCACTTCTCTCTGCTTCCAAAGATCATGCAAACAAATTTTATACTTTCTGACACTGTGCAATGATACATTTTGGAAATAGACTTCCGGAACTACATTGTATAGTGTAATCAGATTTTTGGTGTAATACGAACAGAGAGCATCATATTCAATGTAACATTTAGTTTGTCAGTTACTAATGAACGATCCAGTTTTCTTCTAAGTTGGTAGATTTATCTGGTGGCATACATTCCAGTTCACTACAATTAAAAACTTAAAACAGATCCCACAAACTTTAAATATCAATTCAATTTTTTAACCTCTAAACCAAAAACGTCTTATACACAAAACCAACCCATGAAAATCAAATTTATTTAAATATGACAACTAGTTTTCAAAAATAAACTGTTCTTATAAAATGTTACTAATAAAAATATCTACTCTTAAAATGTCTAATGAAGACAATTGCAGGTATTAATTAATATAAGACAATTAGTACAATAAAATCTACTGTGGGAAAGATATATATTGGTGTCAGCAGGTGGTAAGTAGGTCATATAACATCAGTTTTCTCTTAAGACGTCTTAAAACAACATAATCAAAGCTCGTAAGTGAATGTAATCAAGAATCATATAAAAAAAATTCAAGATTTTTGTTTTTCCAATAAAAATCAAATTGTTAATTTCAAAAAGTGCCAAAATAAGCAATGTTTTCAAGTGAATCTTATAAGACATTAGGTATTTGATCTTATTTTGTCTTTGGCTATGTACTAACATCTAAGGTATTTGATCTTATTTTGTCTTTGGCTATGTACTAACATCTAACAATATCCTGTTTGGGGTCATGTTATGTAACCTTACATTCATCTTTGATCATCCAATCATTTGCAAGATAATTAAATAACAGGTTTATTGACCAATCGGACAACAGCTCTTGGAGTGTACTTGGTTTTGATACCTAAATATCAAGTAGGCTAATCGCTGATTGGACGGTTGAAAATGGGAACCTTGACACTATCCCACACAGGATGTTGTTAGGTGTTTGTATACCGCCAAAGAAAATATACAAAAAAAGATACTACAAGCATATAAAAATCTGCTTTCACGCAGCGTCAATAAATCAATGCAGGCTCTCTCCTGCTGTAGTAAAGCCTGTATTGGCGTCTACAGTGTTCTGGTATATATACAGATCTAGTTTTCAAGTATGACTGCTTCCCAAATTATTTTGCTATAAAAAAATAAGTGAAAACAACTAACAGATTGGCTGATTTATTCCAAAGTTTGACTGTTGTTTTGAAAGCATTATCAAACAAATTGATGTGAATTCATCATCTGTGAATAGATCTTTAAATATCTATGTTGTATTATTTGTCATTGATGAGAATTGTGTTTGAGTAGGATTAGGGTTAAGGTGTTTAATGCCACTTTCAACATTGAATGTGGTGTGACAAGGAGATTATTTTTTTAATGTGATGTGACACGGAGATTATTTTTTGAATGTGGTGTGACAAGGAGATTATTTTTTGAATGTGGTGTGACAAGGAGATTATTTTTTTAGTGTGGTGTGACACGGAGATTATTTTTTGAATGTGGTGTGACAAGGAGATTATTTTTTGAATGTGGTGTGACAAGGAGATTATTTTTTTAGTGTGGTGTGACACAGAGATTATTTTTTGAATGTGGTGTGACAAGGAGATTATTTTTTGAATGTGGTGTGACAAGGAGATTATTTTTTTAATGTGGTGTGACAAGGAGATTATTTTTTTAATGTGGTGTGACAAGGAGATTATTTTTTTAGTGTGGTGTGACACAGAGATTATTTTTTTAATGTGGTGTCACAAGGAGATTATTTTTTTAATGTGGTGTCACAAGGAGATTATTTTTTTAGTGTGGTGTGACACGGAGATTATTTTTTTAATGTGGTGTGACACGGAGATTATTTTTTGAATGTGGTGTGACAAGGAGATTATTTTTTGAGTGTGGTCTGACAAGGAGATTATTTTTTGAATGTGGTGTGACAAGGAGATTATTTTTTGAATGTGGTGTGACAAGGAGATTATTTTTTGAGAGTGGTCTGACAAGGAGATTATTTTTTGAGTGTGGTGTGACAAGGAGATTATTTTTTAGTGTGGTCTGACAAGGAGATTATTTTTTTGTGTGGTGTGATAAGGAGATTATTATTTTATGATAATCAATAAGATCTTTGTGTGTATATAAAAGTGGTTTTTAAAATACATTATATAGTTTTATAAGATTTGGATGTCATTTAGAATTTAGAATTCATTGACCAATAGCAGAATATAAGATTGCTAATACATGTACATACTTTTCCAAAAAATAATAGGTCTAAGAGTTTTCCAGGATATTTACCAAAGTTGAAATTCAAATATTTTAAAATCCAGATGTTCAATGTTACAGTTATTGTTCTTCTGGTTCCACACTTGTGCAGTAGCTACAAAATGTATGTACAGGTACTTTTCAAAGACATAATAGGTCTAAAAGTCTTCCAAGAAATTTAGCAAAGTTGGAATTCAAATACATGTACATGTGTTTTTAAATCCAATTGTTCCATGTTACAGATTTTTTCCTATTAGTTCCAGACTTTTGATTGAGTAAATCAGGTGAAATGTCCACCATTTTGTCAACAAATCAAGGTTTAACATCTTTAATATGCTATCAAGAGACAAACTGTACACAATTCTTACATAAAACTAAGGATTGCCTAGAACTAGGTCAAATCTAATAAACTTATGCAGGAAATTTCATAAGGAATCTAAAGAAAATAAACAGTTATCAAAATCAGACTTCTTTTTCAAAAGACTTCATGGTCCTGATGGCATAGGTAGTTGGATTTACAACTACCTATGCAATCAGTTCCTATCAACACTAAAGTTGTGAGTTCGAATCCCATTGATGGCGATGTGTGTTAGATACAACATTATGTGATAAAGTTTGTCAGTGACTTGCGGCAGGTTGGTGTTTTTTTCCGGGTACTTTGGTTTCCTCCATCAATAAAACTGACCGCCATGATATAACTGAAATATTGTTGAAAGAGCATTCCCCCCCTCAAATGACATTATGTAGAAGTACTTCTCATTATTTCCTTTTTTAACTCAGATGTTGTCATTTGATTCCTTAAATATGAGTACAAATTCATTATGAAGTGCTTATGTTATGTTAATTTATTGCTTAATTATTAAACCACATGTCACACTGTTAAAAAAAATCATGCCAAACACAGTCGAGAGCTGAGGGTGAGGATATAGTCTGAATTCATGGACTGCAACAAAATCCTGATTGTACTTTTCAAAGGAAATTTAAATTATTAATATTTTCTACATAAAAATCCTTTCGTTAACATGCATAAATGAAATCTTGCATGTACTGTAAAAAAAATCATTTTTATCAAGATTTTTTTTTTATGAATTCCAGATTATTTTAATTTCATCCTTGTATAGGTCGATGTGGATGATAGGTCAAAGCCAGCGTGTTGAGGGGAAAAAATATTGACTTATCGTCCATAAAATATGGTACTGAGTATCTCATATAATATCAAACAAATCTTAAATAGTAGATGCTTAAAATACACATTAAACGAAACAATTTACTTACAAAATACCATTCTCTATCCAGAGTTGTCGTTCCTGCTACGCTACACAACATCTCTGTCAACGCTCATTTTACAAGATTTTTGTAAAATTTAGAAACAGTTAAAAAAATGTACTTAAAATTCTTTTAATTATTGTAAATATCAATAACGATGAAAATAAATCACTCATTTCAAATCAACTCTCTCTTAAAAATGATTTTACCCCCCACTTCTTGGAGAACTATTTTGCAGAGGGAAAAATTAAAAAGATAAAAACGATCACAAATCATTTTTAAGAGAGAATTGATTTGAAATGAGTGATTTATTTTCATCTTTATTGATATTTACAATAATTAAAACAATTTTAAGTACATTTTTTTACTGTTTCTAAATTTTACATAAAATCTTGTAAAATGAGCGTTGACAGAGATGTTGTGTAGCGTTGCAGGAACGACAACTCTGGATAGAGAATGACAAAATACAACACCACTAAACAATGGTAATAGATACGTTAATAGTCAAATAGTCTAGAAATTTCAAATATAACACAAAATCTAATTCTTATTGGTTGAGAAATACTCCATAAAAAAAACTGATGTTTTAGTAAAAGCATGCCATCCACAAGTTGCAATAATAATAATAATAAATGACAAAAAAGTTCAAAATGCACAAAATCAACTTTCACAAAAAAGCAAAAAACATTATCGTTTAATATTTGTACCAATCAGTTTCACAATCTTAGATCAGACAGTTTCAATTCTGATATGTTCAAAATAAATTTATTATTGAAAAAAAAGAAGAATTTGGACGTAAATGAAATTATGGAAAAACAGTCAAATATAATAAAACCTCTCTCTTGTTTTTTCATCTTAATTCAAGTTTTTGGTGAATATGAGGAGAACAGTATCATAACTGTATAATACAGTTTGGTGTGTGGTTGTAAATTATTTGACAGGCATATTAAATATAGCTGAGGTTTGACAACTAAGTCCTCTTTAAAAAATATATACATGTATATTTAAATAAAAATGTATTTTAGACTAATAAAAATTAAATCTTTTTTTTTATCCATTAGATATTCTTAAGGGATCTATCTCTTTCCTGGTGATCAATTTTCAAGACGAAACTTAAGTCTAACTTATGTGACATTTCCCTACAGGAATTCCTTTCCTGAAGATACTTTACTGAAGTAAGGCTTAGGCTTACATATAGTGAAGCTCCAGTACATTGCATTGAAGAATCACCTTTCTGAAGATTTATAAGTCGCAGGACATTGTCCAGTGAAATCCCCTTTGTGAAGATCTATTTTACAGAAGTGATGCTTGAGCTAACATATGGGAAAGTTGCAGGACATTGTCCACTGAAATCCCCTTTGTGAAGATCTATTTTACGGAAGTGATGCTTGAGCTAGCATATGGGAAAGTTGCAGGACATTGTCCAGTGAAATCCCCTTTGTAAAGATCTATTTTACGGAAGTGATGCTTGAGCTAGTATATGGGAAAGTTGCAGGACATTGTCCAGTGAAATCCCCTTTGTAAAGATCTATTTTACGGAAGTGATGCTTGAGCTAACATATGGGAAAGTTGCAGGACATTTCCTTCAGGAAATCCCCTTTGTGAAGATCTATTTTAAAGATTTGATGTTTAAGCTAACATATGGGAAAGTTGCAGGACATTTCCCTTGGGAATCCATTTCCTGGAGATCTAGGTTAATGAATCTAGGTTAATGAAGATGAGGTTAACTTGTAGGAAAGATTAAGGAAATTGTCTGTAATTGTGGCTATTGATAAATAGCATGTTAAAATAAACCCTTCAATCTTCTTTGTTTACATTTTCAAGAATAAATTTGCAATAACGAAAAAAATAATCAGACTATATCCCAAAGCATGCATTGGTTAGCTGTTTTTAATACCTTTTGATTGGAGTAAATCTCGCTTAGGGGAAGCTGAAACTATATTGGATTAAAACACATGTCAAATATAGAAAATATGTGGATGGTAAAACATATCATATACGTTAACATATTTGTAATTATAAAACAAGTCACTAAATACAGGATTTTGAACTAATAAAAACATAGTAATATTATATAAGGAATCTTTTGGTTATAAAAACACTATAATTAGTTATTTTAATTACATGTAAATAAAGGATTTCACTGTTATTAAAACATATCAAGTTGAATAAAATTAGGGAATTAGGTTATAAAACATTGTATATGTTAACTATATAATAACTGTTGCCTTAAAATATAAAAACTTACAATTGTACAAAAACAAATAAAAAATAAATAAAGCCACTAACAGAATAAAAGGCCATTGGCCACTGGTCCCCCGATGCCAAGGTTACATCGTAAGATTAAATTTTGAAGCTACTGTAAACTAGAGGGTCAGGGGAGCCTGTATCACTCATAATTCTGAAAGGGGACCATCCAAGGACCATTTTGAAGTAAAAAAAGGGGAGTAACTCTGGTTAGAATTGTCGAAAAATCATCATTATCGAACTTGACCTAGATATTCATGAGATACACTTACATACCAAACCTAGTTTCAATCTGACTTTTTGTTCACAAGTTATAATTTGGAAACCAAAATATTAGCAATTTTGAAGTATAAAAAGGGATGTAACTCTGGTAAGATTTGTCGAAAAATGATCGCTATCGAATTTGACCTAGATATTCATGAGATACACTTACATACCAAACCTAGTTTCAATCTGACTATTTGTTCCCAAGTTATCATCTGGAAACCAAATATTTAGCAATTTTGAGGTATAAAAAGGGGCACAACTTTAGTAAAAATAGTCGAAAAATTGTCATTATCGAACTTGACCTAGATAATCATAAGATACACTTACATACCAAACCTAGCTTCAATCTGACTTTTCATTCACAAGTTATCATCTGGAAACCAAAAAGCACACGGACGGACGGACGACACCCATTTCTATAGTCCCCTTCGACGAAGCGTCGGGGGACAATAAAGTGTATCAGGGTAGTAACAGTCAAACTTGTATTCAAGTCACTCTTGGGACAAAGGAAAAATGACAGGATTAGACAAATGACTGTTAATTTACTGTTTATAGTTATGGTGCTTAATACCACTGTCAACAATATTTCAGTTGTATCGTGGCGGTCATTTTTATCAGTGGAGGAAACCAGAGTTTCTGGTGAAAACCATCGACTTACAAAAAGTCACTGACAAGCTTTATCACATAATGTTGTATCAAGTACACCTCACCCTAAGTGGGATTCAAACTCACAATGTTAGTGGTGGACTACTAATTTAATATCGGTCAATCTGGATTTTTCAGTTCTAGTCTGCAATGATTTGCATATTATTGTTACCCAGAATTTTTTTTTTGCATTGTGGTTGCTTTGTAATACTCCTGTGTTTCTGTAACGATTTACAGTTAATTAGCTAATTACTCAATAATTTGAGAGGTCATGTGATACAATCATGTGTTGAGAAGACCTTGAGAGTTAATTACTGATGATTTTATTTAAAAGTCTAGAAGGGAAATTAACTGTTAAATACTGGTAAGCTTATACAATGGAATAAACTCTCAGTGATTTCTGACCGGGCTAGTGAACCAACTGTTTATTTGAGTTAAAATAACACATAATATCAAGTGTGGCCATTTTCACCAAGTGATCAATAAATTCAAAGTTTTACTGTCATCATATTTTGATAACATAAATTTGAAAGGGTTTTGGTAAAAGTGCAAATATTTATATCACATTTTAACATGGGCTTACTATATCTTATCATCAATTTTCGTGGTTTGGTTAAAAATTCTAAGTTCATGGATTCATAAATTCATGGATTTTGTGTTTGTACCCAAAATAAAATTTATGGATTTTATATTTTTAACATAATAAGTTTCATTGGGTAGCAAATCTTTGAGAAAGCTTCAATACATTAGACAGATGAGCTGTATATTAATGTAATAGGAAGTAGAACGTGGATATTAAAGTCTTCATTTTGACAGTTGTAGAAAATTGCGGCATTTGTAAATTTAGAAGAATTTTTGTATGTACCACTACTATGTAACAAATCATTTGGACCTTTAGTTCCAGGAGACGATTTTTAAAGTTTCAGCAAATCATTTTAAAAAATGCCAATGGTGATCATGTTTTTTTTCTAGATCAAGACAAATTGAGAAACTTTCTAGAAGATCTCACATACAACATTTGTACTAAATAAAAAAATCATTTAGAACTGTTGTATCTGAGGAGAAAATTTTCTAAATTTCAGTCAATCAGAGAAAAGAAATACTCTTTGTGGCCATGTATTGCTGGATCAAGATTAAATAAAGAATCTTTGTAATGGACCTTGCACATCAAAAATATAATTTGTACTAATTTACAATCATTTGTACTTGCATAGAAGAATATTTTTAAAGTTTCACCAATCAGAAAAAAATTTAAATTTCACCAATCAGAACAAAGAATTGCTCATGGTGGCCATCTTTTTACCAGATTCAAGACAAAATGAAGAATATAGTTTTGGGAAGGGTTATGGTGTTTAAAGCTACTTTCAACAATATTTCAGTTATATCATGGTGGGCAGTTTTATTGGTGGAGAAAACCAGAGTACCTGGAGAAAACCACAAGTCACTGACAAACTTTATCACATAATGTTGTATTGAGTACACCTCGTCTGACCGGGGTTCAAACTCACAACGTTAGTGGTGATAAGCACTGATTACATAGGTAGTTATAAATCTAACTACCATACAATCACGACCACGACAGCCCCTACTTGAACAGGAGATAAAAATTTAAGCTTCACCAATCAGAACAAAGAATTGCTCATGGTGGCCATTTTTTTTACCAGATTCAAGACAAAATGAGGAATAATTGCCGACGACCTTCTAAATATCATTCCTGCAAAGTTTGGCCATTTAGTTTTAGAGTAGATAATAAAAATATGAAATCTAAATAATGATGCAAAGTGATGGCAGTGTCTCACATGACTCGTTGAGACAATAAAGCCAAAAAAGAATAAAAAAAAAACCTATGTAAAATTTTGCAAGACCTTTGCAATCTCAATTCTCTAAATGACCATTTATATCTGATATGAACCATGAATTTTTTTTTGTACTTAAAAATGTACTGTGTATTACATACATACAAATGTCTATCTGGTTATTCCTGAAAAACTATCCAAAAAAAAAACAAAAAAACAAAATACTTAGTTTGAAGGATAGAAATTAGCAACTAAAATGCAATTTGAGGTATATTTTTTTTTTTTTAAATAAATGAAAAATATTCTCACCTGATGAATCATCACTACCAAAGAAATTACTGACATTAGAGTAATGTTGTTCTGTTGACATCTGAATGTCATGTAGGTCATCGTCTGGTACTGGGACGGAATAAAGATATCTGTGAATGTTAAATTACATGTTCTATTAAAAAAGAAATTACTGAAATTAGAGTAATGTTGTTCTGTTGACATCTGAGTGTCATGTACATCATCATCTGGTACTAGGACGGAATAAAGATATCTATGAATGTTAAATTATACATTCTATTAAAGTGAGTGATTGAGTGATTGTTGTTTAATGCCAACTCAGCACTCAGCAATTTTTTAGCGATATCATGGCAAGAACAAGTTAATTTGCAATGAGATGATGATGAGGTCCGCTTTGTACTAGACCAACACGCTTAGCTGGAGTTTTACACTGCTATCTCACTGAAACAACTGTCCGTGGATAGACATGTCGCCCCACTCAGACACATTATCCTGATTCAAAGTCAAACAGTCTTAACTCTTTCTCCTTAATGCTGTGTGCTTAGCGTAGAAGCAACAAATACCAATTTTATTTTCATTAGTTTGACCCAATTGGTGCTCGAGTCGAGTGCACCCTTTTTCGTAATTTACAAAGCCAGGCGCGAACCCACGCCACATTGGTGATAGTCTTGTATGAGTTGTTAGGTAATCGAACAACCTAAATCATTGAGCCACCCGGGCCTCTTATTCTTTTAGACAAATAAATCTTAATCAATTATGATATCTCATCACTAACATAACATGTATGGTAAACATTATTCAAATTCATATTCGTGACCTCTGAACTTGATGATGACATAGGTCTATGTCCTTGACCTTATAAGATGTCACAAAAATTTGATTTTTAATTAAGTTATTTTTTTTATATTGTTTACTGCCAAGTGTGAATTTTTCATTTAAAGACAAATCACGATGAAATAAGAGTAATTTACTGAAAACTGAGATTCTATACTATAAATTAGAACACAAAACAAGAGTGAGTAATTAGTGAGTAATAATTGTTAAATGCCAAATGAGTAATTTTTAGTTATATCATGGTGAAAACAAGTTACATTCAATGAAATGATGGTGATGATGTCTACTTTGTACAAAGATCAACACACTTAATTGAATCTTTATAGCGCCTGCTCACTAAAACAACAGTCTGTGGGTAGACATGTCGCTCCACACCTGACACAATATCCTGATTACGAGGCAACAAGTCTTTGCTTTTTTTGTCCGTAAAACTGTGGGCATAGCAGAAAAGTAACAGATACCAATTGTATAGTCCTTGGCTTGACCTGACCATGGCTCACACCCACAATCTACTGCCATCGATCATGATTGGTCTATTATTAGAACGGTACTTACTCTTTTTTATCCTCTCTAGATGATACAGGTTTACTACTTTTACATGATACAACTTCTGAAATATCAAAATTAAATTGTGACTTTTATAGAGTAATTAGTTATATTTACATACCATTGAATATCTAATCAGAGGTTCTTTCAATGCAGTCCTCATAGATTACACAATTAAAAATAATTATTGGTATACTTATAGATTCTACTTCTGCTATCAGTTGATTACAAGATTTCTCTACTACAGATAAATACAATTTGAAAATTTAACCGAGAGTGGAAAAATAATAATATCATGACCAAAATATAAATTATTTACTATGTTTATAATTTCTGCGGTTAATGACTGTCAAAAGGAAATTGGAGGGAATACTCATGCAGAAATTTAACCACCATGATGATTAAAAATATTACGAAAATTTAACCAACTGATTAAACATTCTAAGAATTGGAGAAATGTCTATATAAAAGTCATATGATATATATTATACAATGAAACATATTAAAACATACTCTGATTTCCTCCACCAATAAAACTGAAATATTGTTGAAAGTGGCATTAAACATCATAAACCTAACCATTTTAAAACATACCTTTTACTTCTTTTGGTGCTTCCTGAAAGTCAGCAAAATCATCATCATCTTGTTTCTGAACTGGTTTTACTGTTGTTCCTATACTGTGAGAATGCCAACCACCTGATGTGGAACCAGGTGATGGTATGTTAGAAATCTGTCCTTGATTTATAATGTCAGTTGTCAAGGAGATTGTTGACTGCACAGGTAAACCAACAACTGGCATTGATGGATGCTGAACAATTGCACTGCAAGGTGGCACCACCGGTGGTTCTGTCGAAGGCTGACCAGAAGTTTGGTTGACTAATGGTTGATTGATCTGTGGAGCTGTATGGACTTGGTTCACTGCAGGAGGAGGAATTTGGCTCGTTGCAGGAGGGTGCTGTGGAGGAGCTAGGACAGGAATTGGAGCCTGAGGTATCCTATGTAGTAGCTCAATGCTAAGAGGCTGATTTTTCTATTAAAAAAAACATACAATTAGCATTGTTATTTTCTCCCCCAATGATATCCCAACATGTTTGCCTATGTCAGATATCCAAGAGGGAACACGAAGTAAAAGAAATAGAACCTAATTTCTCTCCTGCAGGTTGAATCTCTATGAAGGGGATGTTCATTAGTTGTCAGGTATAATCACACACATTGCCCTCAACATTCTCCTTAACCTGGTCACTCATTTTCTTACACCTTGTCCTGTTTACATGAAAAAGACAACTTGTAGCAGCTTCTTATGAGCAATAACTTTTCAGGATTAGTCATTAATGGCCTGTTGTCAGGTAAAATTGTCCAAGTCTATCCATCATATAGCCTGTTGCCAGGTAAAATTGTCCAAGCCTATCCATCATATAGCCTGTTTCCTGTTTCCTGTGGAAGTATAAACAACTGTCCATAGGTCTATCCTAGTGCTACAGTTTTACCTTTTACTTCACTATTGTTTGATTGCAAAATTGTTCTTGTTATCAATGTACATATTCAAATGTAGTTGAAATACTGCTAAATTGATATTAAACAACAATCGATCAATTGATGAAATACGCTCCATATATTCCATACTTCAATAGACTATAATTTTTCCTGTCTTTATTTTCTTGTTTAATTAGTTCGTTACAAAATACCACTTCGTTATAAAACTACACATCTTATTCAAAATATTATAGATTTAGAATTTCTGGAGTGTGATGAAATACTGATAATGCAAATAAATGACTTCAAATGAAATTTAACTTCTAAAAACTTGAAATGAACATTTCTCTTTAGGGAACAAGACTATTACTAAAGCATTATTAATAAAAGGCAGCTGTTATTGGCCAAAGACAAATGCCTGGTGAACGAAAAATACATCTGAGAAACAACGAGAGAACATTCACATACAATGTAACACTTTGAATTTACTGTTTACCTGAGCTAAAAAGATAAATCCTAGAACTAGATATAACTCTTCTTTAATCAGCTGACCAGGAGACATTTTATTACACATAGACCATATATGACCTAAAACGTCCTTAGCTAGCCCACTGAGTATCAGTATAGGGTAAACACGTTCTGTCTGTATCACACCTTCCCTGTAAATATACAAAACAAAATTAAGGGTTATGATGTTTAACACAACTTTCAACAACATTTCAGCTATATTGTAGTGGTCAGTTTTATTGGTGGAGGAAATCAGAGTACCGGGAGAAAACTAACGACCTGTCGTAAGTCACTGAAAACTTTATCACATAGAGTTGTAGAGAGTACACCTTGCCATGAATTGGACTCGAACTGACAACTTTAGTGGTGATGGGCACCGATTGCATAGGTAGTTGTAAATCCAACAGCCATATGATCACAACCACGACAGCCCACAAAACAATCTCATTATCTCATTGAAACAACAGTCCACAGATAGACATGTCACACCACTCAGACACATTATCCTGATTCTGAAACAACAGTCCACAGATAGACATGTCACACCACTCAGACACATTATCCTGATTCTGAAACAACAGTCCACAGATAGACATGTCACCCCACTC
>MJUT01022780.1:60085-74212 GCA_002080005.1 Gigantidas platifrons
CTACAACATCAACAATCCATTACGAAAAAAAGATAAAGATGGCTACAACATCAACAATCCATACAATTCATTACGAAAAAAAGATAAAGATGTCTACAACATCAACAATCCATTACGAAAAAAAGATAAAGATGTCTACAACATCAACAATCCATTACGAAAAAAAGATAAAGATGTCTACAACATCAACAATCCATACAATTCATTACGAAAAAAGATAAAGATGGCTACAACATCAACAATCCATACAATTCATTACGAAAAAAAGATAAAGATGGCTACAACATCAACAATCCATACAATTCATTACGAAAAAAAGTTTGAAGATACTAAAGAGGTAATTAATCATGATCAGGAGTTGTAATTTGAAAACAGACAGACAATGACCAAAAGAGAATGAACATAGACTAACAATGGTTGACAAATTACTGCACAGAAAACTAAAGATTGAACAACATGAGCCACAGGATGTGAACCCAGCTGCTCCAGAAATGTAAGCAGTTCCTGCTCCACTAGCGACACCTATCCTGTTACTCTTGTTAGAAATCTAGTGATGTCATGAATTCAAGGAAAGGACAGGATGGTGATTACTACAAGCAGAACATATTTGTGACACACATACTCAGCAATGGTTTACCAAGTCATGGTGGCGGAAAATATATAAATTTATTTGTACCAGCTTTAGAAACAGGTAGAATAGCAGTTCTTTGGTGAGCTTTTCAGACCTATTTCGCAGTGAGTGCAAATTAATTTTATAATTTACTGACAATGTACATCTATTGTGCTTATCCTGCAATGTCAAAAAATCCAAAACAAGTCCAAAATTGTCTGAAAATAGCTGAAACAAGCGTCGTTATACTCATTGCAATGGTGTCCTCTGTGAAGTCTGCTTTTATTAGTTGTTAGTGTTACCATTTCTTTCCATCGCTCTACAAAGATCAGGTACCAGAAAACCTTTATTAGGTTCATGACTAAATAACACTGTAGTTTAATTTGTACTGAAAATTACACAATAGCAGAATAAAATATAATTATCCAAAACATTTCCACTCAATAATGTGATAGTCCAAACAGACTGTAATAAGAACTTACTTGTCCATGAAACATCATGTTTGGTGGTTGTCTTGGTAGCTGACCATGTGATGGCATCATGTGACCTGGCATCATGGGATATCTAACCATACCAGGTTGCATATACTGTTGAGGAAATTGCTGCATTCTGAAGGCACCTGTAAACAATAATACTTTCATTCATACACAGTCTTAGTTTAAAAACCTATGGACATTTTGTTCATATTTCTGACATCATGTAATGTGGATAAATTTAAATCAATACATGAGTGAGTTTGTGATTGTTGTTTAATGCCAAATGAGCATCTCGATGAGATGAAGTTGTTGTCCAATTTGTACTTGATCAACACGCTTAGTTGGATTTTTATAGTACTACAGTACATGTAGCTAACTGAAACAAATTAAACTCTGTGTGTAGACATGTCGCTTAACTTGAACACATTATTCTGATTCCAAGTCAACCATTCTTTGCTCTTACTCCTTAATACTGTGTGTTTAGCGGAGAAGCAACAAATAACACTTCGGACCTGACCGGGACTCAACTCACAATCTACCACATTCGAGGCGAGCGTGTTAACCATTATACCATTAATAATGCAGTTAATTAATTTAATTATGAGATGTTTCTCCTGGTATTATGAAATCAAGTTATTATTTCACACAAATGACAAGTCAACAATTTTTCAGCTATGTATCATGTGAGGAGTACATATTATGTTTTGATGAGATAATGATGACACTTACATGTACATTTTGTAGATAGAATTTCATAGCTCACTTAAACAGTTTGCAGGTAAACATGTCACTTAGAACAGTGAGACTCATGTACATTATCCTGATTTTGAGCCAACCAGTCTTTGCTCTTACTACTCTATAATTCTACATACTTAAGTAAAAGGAGGATCAAATACTATTATCATATTCTTTGGCTTGAATGGACCAGGGATCAAACCCACGATCTTTTCCAATCAAGGCCACCATATTAAGTTATTTTCTTTTGAAAATACTAGTAGATAACAGGAAATTATGTTCATATTGTTTAGCATACATTTTTATTTACATTGCACATGTTTGTTACAAGTATGTAGGATGTAAACAGAATAGCCCTTTGTGGGGAAGATACAAAATGTAGCATTATTAAAATATACAATATTATATTTGTTTTCAGTTTATAAAATTATATTAATTAAAATATTTGACACAGTATAATTACTTACCATTAAACTGCTTTAATGTAAATTTTATTGTTGAAGAATATAGTACATTTTACTGTTCAAACAATTATGAATAAATTAGCAACAATCGGATTCGGAAACAAGCAAACTGCTTCTATAAATCTGTCGCCATTGCTTAACTGCCTGGAAACTGAAGATCGAGGTTTTAAAAAATGTCAATCCTATGGGCTACTATTTCATATATTTTTGTTCATGTTCTAAAATCAGTTTGTCTAATATTTTCAGATTGTCATATCAATATGTTTTAAGGATAACACTAACAGTACAAATAACTTACCTGTTGGTTGGTTCACTGGCATTCTTGTGTTTCTGTAAATATAAATTTACAAAAATTTTAAGCAAGCTTAAATTCAATTTAATCGTACAGGTATAATATATAAATATATACTGTGCATAATACAATTTTTTTTAATTTGACGACAAGTCCCTGTCAGGCATGTGCTCAGTGTCATCTCTCGGGAAACAGGAACTAGTTCAATATTATTATTTTTTAGATGGGTATAAGATACAGGTACATTTGTATATTAAAATTGGGTTGCATAAGGGTTACATGTATTGTGTTTAACGTCACTTTCAATATTTCAGCTATATCGTGGCGGTCAGTTTTATTGGTGGATTTCAGGAGTCAAGCCTTTTAATAAGGGGCGGTACCAGGTACTTTTACCTGCCTAAAATGGTCTTTGGTACACTCGTGATTTTAAAGAATGCTGTACAAGATATTCATGAAAATTGTACAAATTTTAATAAAAAGTATCGCCTGTAAATAGTGAAGTACTGGTAGACTTAATAATAAAAATATTGAAAGCCCTGAGGAACCACCGACTTGCCATAAGTCACTAACTTTTAAATTGGACTAGCATTCAAAAGTATAATAAAATAGTGACATATTTTTTCATGGTGCACTAAAAAGATATGACTTTTTCAATTATTTCGTTGATAATTACGAAATCCATCATTTCGTCTACACAGAACTCTTGCATGCTTTCAAAAGGGTTTTTCTGTCTCACAAGTAGTAAGTATTGCTCATATCCAGAAATTTCTGTGATAATAATATTCCATTTCTTTTACAATTCCGTTTTGAAAATAAAACTGAGGAAGCAGCAATATAACAACTACATGTAGATTAGTAGTGTGATGGACATCCTTTTAAGTACATATGAAATGTGTTGCTATTTGTGGAAGTTTTCAACTTGTTGAAAAATAGTGAAGTGGTCAACATCATTACACAGTTGTGGAAGAAACTGATGGAACAATTATTTAGCTTTTCAATCTTTCAATTTTGAGCGTACTCAATGAAGGTTATTCCAGAAACATGTCATGCACACTAAATTTGATATCTATGTTTTTATTAGGAGTAAATGTGGACAGTGATGTCTACATCATCATTCTACATAATTGTATGTTCAGCAGATCAATAGAATGTATCTATTAAAAAAAATATTTGACAGAGTCAAAAACTCTTATGTTTAAATTACATCAATATATAGTCTCGTTGTAATTAGGATTCCGAAGAAAAACTAGGATGTAGAAAGTGACGGAAAATTTCTTCGGAATCCTAATCTCAACGAGATTAATGGATACATTGTTGGGTTTTCTATATATATGTGTAACGTGCCGAGCGGAGAGGCTTACAATATCTTTGAGTGGATAATTGATTCGTACCAGTTTCCTGGGATTTGATAGCGAATAACTAGCTAGCTTGATGTATAAAACCTAATATGTCCTATTCTCTATTGTAGTTGTCAACAGTAAACCTAGCAAGAAAATATCACATATCCTATTACTATATTAACCTGTGCGTCGGTCCTGTGCATTTTACGCACGCCACTTAGTTAATTCACACTGTGCGTTTTTTATAGCACTTGTGCGTCAGTCCTGTGCGTTTACGCTTGCCACTATAGTTAATTCTACCTGTGCGTTTTATCCTTGCACCTGTGCGTCAGTACTGTGCGTTTTGACGTACGTCACAATAGCTACTTCAACCTGTGCATTTACGCACGCCACTATAGTTAACTCTACCTGTGCGTTTCACCCTCGCACCTAATGCCAGTTTAACCTGTGCGTTTTCAGCACCTGTGCGTCAGACCTGTGTGTTTTATGCACGCACCAATTACTAGTTCAACCTGTGCGTTTTATCCTCGCACCTACTACCAGTTTAACCTGTGCGTTTTATCCTCACACCTATTACCAGTTTAACCTGTGCGTTTTCCGCACGTACCTATTACTGGTTCAGCCTGTGTGTTTTGACGCACGCACCTATTACTAGATCAACCTGTGCGTCAGTCCTGTGCGTTGACGCACGCCACTATAGCTAATTCAACTTGTGCGTCAGTCCTGTGCGTTTACGCACGCCACTATAGTTAATTCCACCTGTGCGTTTTTCAGCACTTGTACGTCAGTCCTGTGCGTTTTGACGCACGCAACTATAGTCAATTTAACCTGTGCGTAAAGCTGCTTAATCAAGTAACCAAGAGCGAATAATAGTATTGCTTAGGCTATTGACCAAACATGTTGCTCGACAGAGCAACGCAAAGTGACCAGACACGCTGCGACAAGCGTTTATATACCCTATTTTGGACTATACCATTTTATACAGACGATTCCAAAAGTCTGCATCATCAAAACGAGTTCATATAACCCAATGATAACCATAAAGTGTGTAAAGGACCAGACTATTTCCGTGTATTATTTCATATCCCAACCCGTTTATGATTCTGTTAGTTATCCTAATTATAAACAATAAAAATATAAACTATTTGTATGCTTAAAATGCTATATTTAACCAACCACTTGATAAATAAGAATGGTCTACTGTTTTGGAAATTGTAAATTAATTATTTGCATGCCAACTGTGTATTTTAAACAATTAAAACAATGTAGATAAACAGGGGAATTCGTGGAAGTGGGGAAAGAAATTATACGGTCAAGTGCGTAAATTATCACCTATATATAGCCTTAATTTATTTTTAGAATTTGCATATGCATTTTAAATACGTGTTAACTAATTTTGTCACACATGTATATATCTACATTTAAATTTGGAAGCCCCTCAGTCGTGATGTCAGAAAACTGCTGTTTGTATGAATTTATGCTCGTGGTTTATGTTTTTAGAAAATAATATGCGAGCAAAAGCGAGCTCTTTATGGTATAAAATGTGTACTTAGAATTTCTTTGACAAACATGGCCTCACATACTGACGGATAAAAAATAATTCTGTGTTTTTAATTTCTACCCAGAGTTGTCGGTCCTTACACTAAGTCTCGTACCCTCTGTCGTACGTCTGATACCACTGAAACCCGGAATCCGTGTTTAATAAAAGTCCTTTTGTTAGCTTGTTTTACTTATTGATATTTTTTAATTGATTAAATCTCTTCTGACATACTGACAAGAATTTTTGTTTCTACGCGGAAGTTAACTTTTGAGACTCGATTGAATGAGACTAGATTTGGTCCTAAAAAAAGTCGTCCCGGCTTGATATATCCCGGCCCAAAAAATCTCGAGTGTGAAATTGCCAGATAATTTTCAGATACGCGAACATTCTAGGCCATGCCTGTTTCATATTAATGTATAATGTCTGATTTTTTAATCTCATCTTAGAATTTGGATTTCAATTCATTAACGTATTTGAATTTGAATTCTACATAACAATATAAATTGATAAACAAACAGGTGTGTCGCACCCCCTTTAGGCTATATTTAACATATGATTATAGCATTTGAATGGGTGGTTTGTTTTTGGGTGTTTTTTTTAACAAGTCCACGATCACATTGACAGTGACTCTGTCTAGATCACAGGGGTTTGCTAGTTGTCAGTCGAGGGATAAAAAAAAATCGTAACAAGCCCCTGTGTCAAGATGCTAAATCATATGAATTCGTGAGATACTCTCTTTAAAAGTTTGTCATTCCTTCAAAGTCCTTGGTGTTTTTTCACATACCTACTGTCTGACATTGTATAAATGTGTTCCAGGTTCCGTCAAATTTCATTTTTCATTCATTTTGATATGTTGTACCAGGGGGGATGTCATTGCAAGGGGAAATAAATCATTTAGTTAGTATAGTTATTTCCCCTTTAAAGATGGCACCTGCATATTAATCCGCGAATACCCGCTTTCTCATTTTGAGATATTTTTTCTCAAGACACTAATGAGAATGGCAATAATACAGGAAGTATATTTTGTCATTTTCATTTTTGATATAGATGTCATATCATTCGAGCAATTTATTAGTTTATTAACATTGTTTGAAAATGAACTTTTTTCTTCGTAATATTTTGATTAGTGAAAAGAATGGAATGAAAATATAAACAAAAGGACAGGAAAGAACATAGAGAGATTTAATTTGATTGATTCTTGTCTAATCAACGGTTACATGTCTTAATGCTTCATCGAAGGACTGTGATAGGTGTTCATGTCGTCGATGCACTGATGCATAATAGGTTACCGAGATCTATGTTTAAATTATCTGAATTCCGTGAGGTCATATTTAAATATGGACAAAATAAATGAAACACAAAGTTAAATGTTTTTATTAAGCACGTGCTAGAAGTTTCATTGTCAGGTAATGATGCTTTATTTAGATATATTTTCTTCAATATATATCCAATCGTACATAAACAACAGTCAATTGAAAGTAACTTCTTTGTTATCAAAGTAACATCATACAATAATGCAATGTACAGTCTACTGTTCTGTTCGACTGTTGTAACTCATCATCATTCATGTCAAGACAACTTTTGCCGTTTTGGTGAAAGCAAATATTTTATAATTATTTATTTACAGCTTCTATATCTTCAAACTTTTTTTATTCCTTCAATTAACATTTTTGAAAATAATGATGAGTTGTTTATTCAAGTCTATATTGGATCAAAGATACATTGTACAATGTAGGTAGATACGATAACGTAACCCTCATTCCGCTTGTGCTCCATTTAAGGTTACGAATCGATCCCATTCAACGTATGGGAGCAGCGTCCGGAGTGATTCACACTGGGTGTTTTTTTGTTCTAATTCCGTTATAAGTGGTTGGAAAAATTAACAGGGGTGAAAGATAAATGTATTTATGTAAACCTTGAGGTGTTAAGTAAATGCTGCATCAATCCATGGTAGACTTATATCCATCTGAAAATTTGAATGCATGAAATCTTCTTTCTGTCCGACATTTTGTTTACAAGTTGCTATTTCACGTGCACTTGCCTCGTTTTGGAGATATCCTTATTTACATGTAGATGTCGGTTGTAAGCATCGTAGTAAAAGTTTTCCATATTTGGCATTCAGATCCACATATATGGATAGGCTCCGCCCATTACAAGTAGCGCAAGAGTCTGCGTAAGGTGTTATGGCAGACACAGGGGTGTGGAAATATTGAAATATTCTACTTGTCCCCGGGCAAGTTATCTGAAAAAAGTTACTTGTCCGGACAAAATCAGAAATTGTTGGGAATAATAAGTTATGACCAGATATGCAAAAAGAAAGTTGAAATATTCCCGGAACGAAATTTTTAATTTGCTCCCATACGTTGAATGAGATCGATTCGTATACCTAAATGGAGCACAAGCGGAATGAGGGTTACGTTATCGTATTTACATTGTAGGATAATAGGAATATGATCAATCTATAAGTAGTAAAAAAAAGTCCTGATTAATTTATAATTTTATAAATTGTTAAGCTAATTATTTTACTATATTAAAGACAAAAACATTTAGGGGAGGGGAGTGAGGGACACAGAAATATTAACAACATTTACTTTTGTTAACTGGATGGATATTAGAGTAAGTCAGTAGAGACATCATTCTTCTAGTAAAATCTAATATGAAACAGGCACGGCCATGAATGCTTGCGAATCTGAAAATTATCTGGCAATTTCATGCTCATCCAGTGCATCGAGATGTTTTGGGCCGAGATATATCGGGGACAACTTTTTTTTAGGACCGAATCTAGTCTCATTCAATCGCACTGTCGTTCCTTACGAAATCTCAAAAGTTAACTTCCGCGTAGAAACAAAATTATTGTCAGTATCAGGGCTGCCACCACTTTAAAATTAGAAAGAGAAGTGACTTCTCTTTCAGGGAGCTCACAGGGAGAAGTGGGAGACTTCTGGGAGAAGTCAATTGCGATTAATCAAAAAATTGTTTCGCGACCCCTCTGACATTACCCTGCCCAAATTTAGTAAATAATTAAAAGTCTGTCTGAACTGATTTGTTCTGGGTTTTTTTTTTATTCATGACTACCTTAAGGACATCTATTCAATGTCACATTTTTATTTCTGGCTACCTTGACTATTGGAGCCTTGCATACCATTGATTTTTATATGTCCCCCCCCTTTTCACTCCCTTTTTTTCCCTTTTGAAATATTACTGTATTGTGACCACACAAATTGTAATAACTCATGATCATATCTGTGTGATCTTCAGCAGAAGAACAATGTCTCTTTCAATTTGCTCAATGGTTCAACTATATATAGCTTGGGAATCAAAATATAGCACAAACGTAAATTGCATTGCCACTGTCAGTCAAAAACTGAAGGAAGTAAAGGCTGTGATTATTATTTGCCAGACCTCAAATCAGATTGCAACAACGGAGGAAAGCTACTGTAGTTCCAAGTTTATTTTTTAATTGGATATATGCATTAACGGTTACACATGTCTGTTCGATAGATCGTAATATATATTAACCCGGTGTCGAGTATAAAATACCAATACAGATGGATTAAAATCTGAAGCGTCTATGTGCATTTCAACGATATTTGAATTGCAATCTTCGCATATATGAACATATTTGATATGAGAACTATGATTTTATGTCACAGAAATGAGAAAAAATAAATCAAAAGTTCGTTTTGTTGAAAGTAGATGCAGACAAAAAGTTCGGTTATTATTTCCGGTAGCACAGTACCGCATTGCGTCCCCTTACCAAAATGGCGCCATTGTTGTTTGATTACGAAAAAAAAAATACAAATAGTTTTCTTTTAAGCCGGGCATATATATATGTTCCAGACCATACGCGTATTTGGACCGTATGCATATTTTTTCAAAATACCTATACGGTTGGACCGTACGCGTACGGTCTGCCTAGTTTTAAGAGATTATCGAGGCTTCAAAAATATTTTACAGATCAACATTATTCTAATCTAAAATATATTTAAAAAAAAGTTAATTATCGCAGTTGTACAATTTAGAAATAAGTATAATTTAATCTATTACAAACTTACATGTCTTGAATTTAGCATGTTCGTAATAAGTGAATTCTGCTCATTCGCAGTTAACAAAATAGTTTGAAATTGAATAAAGTTTTTAAAGTAATCGCCAGTAAACAGAATGTGGGAAGAAACATTTGAAGCATATTTAGGTCGAATACATGTTTGACACAGACGGAGACTTACAGACTGGAAATGAGACCGACTCACAGACAGAAACCGAGACTAACTCGCAGACAGAAATCGAGACGGATTCACATACCGATGAACAGACATGTTCACAGACACGAACTGTGACTGACGCACAAATTGAGACTAGCAGTGCCCTCGGGGATTCGATGGTCGACTTAAGCTGCTCAGACTACCGTGTTTTCCGTTATGGCTGACGTACATGTACAACCGAACCGAAGATGAACTGAAACGACGGAAATATCTACTGAGACTTACGATGTTACAGATTACAGACATAGATGAACTCATGACAGTTGATGACTTTATGGTACTGAATGACAATATAGTTGACCCTCCTGACGACAGAAACTGTACCGTGAAAACAGACGACGGACAAATTACAACTCACGACAGGATAAGACAGATGTTGGACAGAAATTATAAAAAATCTGTTGAAAATACGATGAGAAAATATAAGAAAGTGTCAAAGTCTAATGCAAAAATTGAAAAAAGGTAGTTTTGTAACCGCAAGAATACCTATTGTTCATAGGGCATCTGATGATCTACCACGATTATTGTGTAGGGTTGATGATATTATTGGTAAAGATGCAAGTTTGTGCAAATTATCATGTAAATTCGATGTGTTAAATTCATGTTATGATATGGGTGATATAGAACTTTTGACACGTAAGGTTGAAACTTCGCATTTCTCTGCATGCTGCTGCAAAACAAGCAAGTTTTTCTCTTGCAAGAAAAAGATGTAAATGCAAGGGAACATTAATGAACAAAGAAAGTCCGGCGTTCCTTGTAGCAGCATGTATCACTCTGGGCGTGCATGCGAAAATGTGATTCAGGTAGACAATTAAAATTGCATTATAGTTCAAAAACTGTTTACTTTTCATGAGGTGATGGTGTTTTGTTTAAAGTAATAATAATTATGATAAATGTAATTTGTAAAACTCAATAAAAGTTTATGATATAATGTTAGTATTAAAAAAAAAACCATATGGTCTAAATACCCGTATGGTCCAGCTCGTACTAGACCGTATGAGTATACTCCTACGGTCGGACCGTACGAGTATACTCGTACGGTCCAAATACGCGTATGGTCTGGAACATATATAAACAATAAACAAAAGATTTAATGAACGAAATTAAAGTTTCTATAAACCGTAATGGATTACTTTCCAAGAAAATCTCTTTCAAAATACTTAATAACGGATACGATAGATTTCAATAATTGACAAGTGCCAGTGGAGAAAATACGAGGCCGGCGACATAGTGCGTCTCTTCAAAATTATAAGGCGACTTGAACTTCTCTTTTGACCAGCGAGAAAGCGAAGTCAACCTTCACAAGGCGACTTCTTCGCCCGAATCGCCCTCCAACGTGAGCCCTGCAGTATGTCAGGAGAGATTTAATAAATGAAAAAATATCAATATAAGTAATATAAGCTAACAAAATGACTTTTATTACACACGAGTTCAGGGTTTCAGTGGTATCGGATGTATGAGAGAGGGTACAAGACTTAGGGTCACCTTTGCACTTTATGTTAAGAAGATCTTCATTACTAATGACATTAGTTGAGTGTGTTACTGAACGTGTTTACAATGTGCAGAATTTTTTTTTATCCATCAGTATGTGCAGCCATGTTTGTCAAATAATCCTAAGTACACATTTAAAACCATAAAGTGCTCGCTTACGCTCGCATATTAAAACTTATACAATTAATGTGGTTTTAATCTATGTCAAAAACACTTGTTTTCAAAAGAGGGAAGTGTTGCTACATATAAAAGTCTCAGGCATATATATAAGAGATAAATTAGACACAAAAATAACTTGACATTAAGTAGATGCACTTAAGTCCTTATAAAATTATGAATGTCCAACAAAGCAAATATGAAGAAAAGGCTGACTGCACAATAAAAAGGTGCACTTGCGTTAAAACCAAGGTATAATATAAACACATCATCTTCATGAAGTGTCCTCACTTTTGTCTGTTGTCTTTGCCTTATTTGAAAGTAGTGAGAGCTTTGTACATTGTAGCATGATATATGAGTGTACAGTTAGGAAGAATCCACCATAATATCTTGTTTAACTTTATATTTACAACACTACAATTTATTTTTTCTTCATGTATTTTTGATTGTGTTCTCTGGAATATTACAACACTACAATTTGCGAATTTTATTACACTATGACATTGATTAAAACGTCATGTATCATTTTTTGGTGAGTCCCAACTGGAAATGGCAGGGCCAGGACTTGTCTAGGGGAGTTGCAAGGATCTGATGTATTCATAATGTGTTCTCTGGAACCAAATTTCTCTGGTGTATAAGACACGTGTCTGCAATGTGACATTATATACCCTGTGTAACACCTGAATAACATTCGATGTACATGTATAATAATGTTGTATACAAATGTGTATGTTTGCTCTTGTTACTGTGTAACTGTGTAAGAGTATAATAAAATTTGAAATCTGTAAATTAACTGTACATCATTGTTCGGACCACACAATATAGAAATTCAAACTCAAAATCAAGTATGTGTAATCTGGATTTCTTAATACGATGCAATACACTACATGTACGTTACGCTACGCTAGGATTCTCTGAAAATGCATATATAAAAATCATAAATAACAATGAATAATAATTCCGTTAATCATAAAAAAGTAGGCATATATTCAATTTCTCTCTCTCATTCAATAATAATTGAAACCAATAAATATTTGCAGTCAGTATAAAGTTAGCGTATATTAAAGTAATTCAATAAAAAGTTACAAAAATGTTACAATTCTTGTACAATAAAAAATGTTAAACATGTTGAATACACAAACAATATGCTTATATTTACCGACTATGATCTTTATAACACAATCTTGTGTATCCGAAAACTAATTACAAAATGAAACTGCCGTAAACAACTTGTACGTCATAAAAACATCACGTCATATTAGGCAAAGAAAATAGAAAGGTTTTGCGCTGTAAGCATAAATACAAATGTCCTGACTAACCGGACGTTAAAATTCAAAGCTCTAAGCGTACAATGTACTCCAATCATTACACTTTAAATTAACCAAAATGACCATATATAATAGCTAAAGTTTAACTTAGATGAATGTACAATTTACATTTTATTCTAACAATCATGGTCCATGTTAATGTTTGTCAAGAAATTGAACATGCATGCACATGTATATGTACTTCAGCTGATCATTTTTTTTTATCAAAAATAATTTTCTGGTAATACAAAATGGAGATGTGCTAGATTTCTTGAATGAAAATTGTTATTGAAAAATGCCATACCATTATATAGGGAAACAAGTACATGTACAAATTTAATGTATGGGTACAAAATGTAGATGTATAGAAATGTAAGGAAAGTGTTGATATACATGTATAGTATAGTAGGTCCCCTCTTATAAGGTCCCCCAGGGGCCATCATGGTCGCATCGTATGTTAGTTGGATTTATACCTACCTTTGCAACCAGTGCCTTTCATCACTAACGTTGCGAGTTCAAATCCCTTTCAGACAAGGCGTACTCAATTTAATACAACATTATGTGATAAAGTTTGTCAGTCACATGCAGCAAGTCTGTGGTTTTCTCCGGGTACTACGGTGTCCTCCACCAATAAAACTGAAGGTCACATGTACAATATAACTGAAATATTGTTGAAAGTGGCATTAAACATCATAACACACCCACCATCCTTATAAGGTCCCTCTCACCAAAGTCCACCCTTGTTATCAGGCCAGATTTGAAATCCACTAAGATTGTAAAATTCGACTATTTGGGGGAGACTACTGTATATGACTATGACCTGAACCTTCAGGCTAGAAGAATTAGACTGTTTGGGAGAGACTACTGTATATGACATGAACCTTCAGGCTAGAAGAATTAGACTATTTGGAGGAGACTACTGTATATGACATGAACCTTCAGGCTAGAATTATACTATTTTGGGGAGACTACTGTATATGACATGAACCTTCAGGCTAGAAGAATTAGACTGTTTGGGAGAGACTACTGTATATGACATGAACCTTCAGGCTAGAAGAATTATACTATTTGGAGGAGACTACTGTATATGACATGAACCTTCAGGCTAGAATTAGACTTTTTGGGGGAGACTACTGTATATGACATGAACCTTCAGGCTAGAAGAATTAGACTGTTTGTGGGAGACTACTGGATATGACATGAACCTTCAGGCTAGAAGAATTAGACTGTTTGTGGGAGACTACTGTGTATGACATGAACCTTCAGACTTACTGGAAGAATTAGACTATTTGGGGGAGACTACTGGATATGACATGAACCTTCAGGCTAGAAGAATTAGACTGTTTGGGGGAGACTACTGTATATGACATGAACCTTCAGACTAGAAGAATTAGACTGGTTGGGGGAGACTACTGTATATGACATGAACCTTCAGGCTAGAAGAATTAGACTGT
>MJUT01022780.1:74365-92306 GCA_002080005.1 Gigantidas platifrons
ACCTGAACCTTCAGGCTAGAAGAATTAGACTGTTTGGGGGAGACTACTGTATATGACATGAACCTTCAGGCTAGAAGAATTAGACTGTTTGGGGGAGACTACTGTATATGACATGAACCTTCAGGCTAGAAGAATTGACTGAATAATATAAGCTCAGGTTTGTACCTTGATACCATTCAAGTTAAAAGTAAGACCTTATATTTCAAGTATGTACTTTTCATGGAAATGTGGCTTACATATGGGACAGCAAGGGTTTCGGAAAATGTCTTTTCAAACTTTGAAGACTTGAATTAAAAAAATTATCAGAATTTTTTCCATTCTTTCTTCCTCACACTTTCGACAAAAGAATAAATGTGTTTAATAAATTAATAAGAAGATGACCCCATAGAATTCCTCGTTAATCTTGTGAATGACTATTTTGTTAAAAACAATTAAAAATGTACATGCTACAAATGTATCATATTTCGGTTAACATCTTCTCTGATAGGGATGTTATATTAAAGTGCTACATGTTATATACCAACAGAAACTAGAGAAAATTCTCTATAAACTGAAGCTGACCTAAACTTTTGTTATTTCTGAGAGAAAACAGTATTACACTTTTAAAAAAAAGGGGAAAATATGAAGTGGCCACTCGTTACATGCCTTTTTTGACCAATTTTGGGTATGTATGAACCTGTATTTCCATAGCTGATCATAATAAACCAGTGAACTATTGTTTAGATTCCGCAATGCACTAAGTTTAAACATATTCATTTATATTATATTACATGTCATGTACTGATCAATTACACAATATCAATAAAAAGTGCAACCTTAGCTTGCAGTAGTCCTTTAAGAAATAGATAATTGGAGTACAGTGCAATCTACATTGTATATTGAATAAAACTTGATACAAACTAGTACTTCATTGTAAATTGTTATTTTTACATGTCAAGTTCAGTCGAGCATACCCTTTACAACAGAATTCAACCACATCATAGATACGACCTTCCTGTTTAATGACATGAATGAAGGACTGTTATGACTGACATTGTATGCTATTTAGATTTACATAGATAAGACGTTCCTTTTTAATGACATGAATGAAGGACTATTATGACTGACATTGTATGCTATTTAGATTTACATAGATAAGACCTTCCTGTTTAATGACATGAATGAAGGACTATTATGACTGACATTGTATGCTATTTAGATTTACATTGATAAGACCTTCCTGTTTAATGACATGAATGAAGGACAGTTATGACTGACATTGTATGCTATTTAGATTTACATAGATAAGACCTTCCTGTTTAATGACATGAATGAAGGACTGTTATGACTGACATTGTATGCTATTTAGATTTACATAGATAAGACCTTCCTGTTTAATGACATGAATGAAGGACTGTTATGACTGACATTGTATGCTATTTAGATTTACATAGATAAGACCTTCCTGTTTAATGACATGAATGAAGGACTATTATGACTGACATTGTATGCTATTTAGATTTACATAGATAAGACCTTCCTGTTTAATGACATGAATGAAGGACTGTTATGACTGACATTGTATGCTATTTAGATTTACATAGATAGGACCTTCCTGTTTAATGACATGAATGAAGGACTATTATGACTGACATTGTATGCTATTTAGATTTACATAGATAAGACGTTCCTTTTTAATGACATGAATGAAGGACTATTATGACTGACATTGTATGCTATTTAGATTTACATAGATAAGACGTTCCTTTTTAATGACATGAATGAAGGACTATTATGACTGACATTGTATGCTATTTAGATTTACATTGATAAGACCTTCCTGTTTAATGACATGAATGAAGGACTGTTATGACTGACATTGTATGCTATTTAGATTTACATAGATAAGACCTTCCTGTTTAATGACATGAATGAAGGACTATTATGACTGACATTGTATGCTATTTAGATTTACATAGATAAGACGTTCCTTTTTAATGACATGAATGAAGGACTATTATGACTGACATTGTATGCTATTTAGATTTACATAGATAAGACATTCCTTTTTAATAACATGAATGAAGGACTATTATGACTGACATTGTATGCTATTTAGATTTACATTGATTGATTGGTGTTTAACATCAACTGTAGCAGTAATTCAGCTATATTGTGTGTAGTGAACAAATTTTATGTAACTTTTATGATTAATCATTTGATTTACATTTACCTATGTATGTACATGTACAACTGTAGTCTTACTGTCTAGATATGTGTCTATCACCTAATTAAGTTATCAGTGTGATTTCCACCAGTGGCAAGGTTTATTTTACTCCAAACTTCTCAAAGTGATCAAGTTTGTAATTGACTAGTGACAGGGCAATAATTTTCTAAGGGTATGTCAGTTTCGTCCACTATAAAATTGAATGTGACATCACATTAAACACCCATAACACATCCTTTTAATTATGATTATCTTTATTATACCCCCGCTCCACCGGAGGGGGGTATACTGTTTTACCTCTGTCTGTCCTTCCATCCGTCCCAAGATATTTTTCATCGCATTTTTCTCAGCAACTATTGATGGCAGAAATCTGATATTTGGTCACAAGCTTCATATATACATGTAGGTACCCCATATCATGGAAAGCGTTTTTGGATTCGTCACATTCCTACTTCCTGTTTGCTGAAGAGCGGGGGCATCATAAGTGAGCATATAATTAGCTCACAGTTCATCTTGTTAATTAAGATTTAATGGAATACACAAATTGACAGGTAACTTCCTTATAAAAGTAAACATCCTTTTAATCATTGACTTATAGTACAAACATTCATGGGTCAAAAGTCTTTCTGCACTATTTCCTCGTATATTTCATAATTAAATCACTTATTAAAAGAAAATTATACTGATGTCATTATTTCTTTTCTGATTTTCTTGAAATTTTCACTTAATTTTTCGAAAATTTAATTAATTTTTACATACAAGCATCTATGAGTTAAACACAAATGTAAATTCTTGGCATCTACATTTTCTATGATTATACAATGTATAGTAATTTTTTATGGAAAAACTTAAACTTTGTGTTTAAAGAAAAAAGTAGAAATAAAATTATATGAGCATTATAAGAAGAAGAAATTTTATTATATTTCTGCTTTTGATGTTGAAAATTTCTTGAAAATCAGGTAAGAAATCACTTGACAGGATTTTTTTTTTAAATCATGGTTTTATACAAAATATTTAGGAAAACATTTAAATGTGGAAAGACTTGATTTATTATTGTTTGTGAAGCAGAGATCATAGCAACTCGCCTATTGCATGCCCCCCCCCCGATCGCTCTAAATCATATCCAAATGATATGAGTAAAAATTGTTCAGAGGAACTTCCGGATATGACGAGGAGGACCTCAGGCAGGATCATCCAAACAGGTAAGTCGAGTATTTTCTGCAAAATAAACCTTTTTCTAAAAATCAAAGAATGTCCTTCAACCCTTTTATAATTTGTCTTTATCTATTGAAAGTTTGCTGGTTGTCTTTTACGTTAATTCGTTGGTAGAATTTTTCTCCCGCAAACATCAATTGGTTTCTGAGATTTTTTATTCAATCAACGATAGGTTTCTCATATAAAATTCCTGTCATTTCTTTAGCTGGATCCACTGAAAATCACCCCTAGTTTTAATCACGCCCCTCCACAATAAACAGAATTGCTCCTTTCTAAAAAAAATGGCACATTATTGACATGATATGATTAGATGTACTAACTGTGACTTGGAGGAACTTGATGTGCCTTGGAGGAACTCAAAATGTCTAATATCACTTTCTGCATACTATATTTTAATTTCCTCCAAGTCACAGTTAGTACATCTAAATCATATCATGTCAATAATGTGCCGGGTTTTTTTTCAGGAAAGGAGCAATTCTGTTTATTGCGGAGGGGCATGATAAATTCTAAGGGTGATTTTCAGTCGATCCAGCTAAAGAAATGACAGGAAAGGGTGGCTTTATATGAGTAATCTATCGTTGATTGAATAAAAAATCTCAGAAACCAATGGATGTTTGCGGGAGAAAAGTTCTACAGACGAATTAACGTAAAAGACAACCAGCAAACTTTCAGTAGATAAAGACAAATTATAAAAGAGTCGAATGACATTCTTTGATTTTTAGAAAAAGGATATTTATTTTGCAGAAAATACTCGACTTACCTTTTTGTATGATCCTGCCTTAGTTCCTCCTCGTCATATCTGGAAGTTCCTCTAAACAATTTTTATTCATATCATTTGGATATGATTTAGAGCAACTGGGGGCCGTGTATTGATGAGTCCTCTACTTGTCAGATTAAGTTGGGACTCGCCAATATTTAATTTTAAAAAATGTCTTAGATTCATCAGATTAAATTGCTACAAGTATCTTTGGTAAAGGAATGACTTTTTGTATACATGTACATGTACAAAAAATGTACTTGTAAGTTTATTGTTATTTGGCATGGGGGGGAGGGGGAATAAAATATATTAAACCTTATGGCCATTTGTTTGTGTTCAGTGGCTGGAGGTGAGAGGTGGTTGTTCATGTTGTTTATATACATTTTTGTATATGGTGGAATTGTTGACCATCACTGATTAAACTTTCTTTTTCATGATGTACATGATGTGCGGTATAACATATTTTTTTGACATACATTGTACTTTTAAAGCTTGAAGTACATTTATATTACATGTACAAATGGATGTCAACTTGAACTTGGTTGACCTCTATTTGTACATTGTATTAAGGTCATATACATGTTAATATGTAAATGTGACATGTAAATGAATTACAATTACAATTATATGATGTTGCAAAAATTGTTAAGACATCCTTAAATTTTATATTTTATGATGACATTTGAATTTGAGCAGAAAATGAGAAGTTGTTTATGATTCATATATACATGTAGTTTATACTAATATAATATTTTTTTAAGGTCTGTAAGCTAAGAAAATAGTTGAGAAGATTAAAGACCATTAGCCATGCCTCAGGTGATGCCTGAGGAACAGCTGGCGGAGGCAGCCACTGTCTCGTAAGTTTATACATGTATATATATATATATATAGATACAATGTTTTAGATCTACATGTACTGGTACTATTCTCTATTTCTAGACCCTATAGTAGATACAGTGTTATACAACTACTGATACTATTCTCTATTTCTAGACCCTATAGTAGATACAGTGTTATACAACTACTGATACTATTCTCTATTTCTAGACCCTTTATTCCCACTTTTTGAAAATTCATTAAAGAAATCTAACATTTCAAGTGGGAATACATGTAATTACTAAATAAACATTGCAAACATTTGGATTAGGGTGTATAAACACCAACACATTAACTTCAGGTAAGCTTTGTTTGCTTATATAAATGGTTGCATTGCAAGTAAAAGAGAATATAAGAGAACCAAATTATAGTAATATTTATACCCCCCGTAAACAAAGTTTGGGGGGGTATATAGGTTTCACCCTGTCTGTCTGTCCACATAGAGGATACATGGTTTGTCCGTGCAACTCCTACAGTTTTTCTGCTAGGAAGTTTTTATTTTGCAGATCATTTGTACATATATCAAAGATGTGCAAGTGGTAAGGATTTTGATTTTTATGCATTTTTACCAAAAATATAGATTGTTGAACTTAGTAATTTTTTGGTGAATTTGGCAAAAAGAGTACGTTTGTCCGCGCAACTCCTTCTAAAGTTTTTACGCTAGGAAGTTTTTATTTTGCAGATCATTTGTAAATATATCAAAGATGTGCATGTGGTAAGGATTTTGATTTTTGTGCATTTTTACTAAAAATATAGATTGTTGAACTTAGCCATTTTTGTGTGAATATGGCAAAAAGGGTACATGGTTTGTCTGCGCAACTCCTCCTACAGTTTGTAAGTTAGGAAGTTTTTACATTGCAGAACATTTATACTCGTACCAAAGATGTGCATGTTGTAAGGATTTTGATTTTCATGAATTTTACCAAAAAATATAGATTGTTGAACTTAGTTATTTTTTTTAATTTGTGAATTTGGCTGAAAGGGAACATGGTTTGTCCGTGCAACTCCTCTTACAATTTTTTTGCTACGACGTTTTTATTTTTGTTGAATGTGTTAAAACATTATAATTTGACAAATAATATATTTTCCGTGTAGGCTTGGACACAGTCAGAGTGAAGCGGGGGGTATTAGTCCCGCTATGCGGACAGTTCTAGTTATCATTTTAATTCTAATACAAAATGACAGATGCATACATGAATAAATAATTTCTCTATAAATCCAACAAAACAGTCATATTTCAGAGATTTACAGAAGTTATTATTTAAGTTTCAAATTAAATAAAATAATAAACATACATGGAAGCACTTAAGAATTATTTATTAGTATTGGCTGTACATGTATAAAATAAGCATCAAAACAAAAGCAAATGAAAAACAAACTCTTGGCTTATATTTATTTATAGTATTTGGTGGGTTTTTTTTTAACTGTAATATTTGTAAGCGTGAATACCTGTGATAGATATTCTTTTTAAATGTGAATAGATAGAATACACCCTTAGCTATAGGTACATGTACAGAGGATGCACATGACAATTGAAAAATGTTAATTACATGTTTTATAGACTAGTATTTGATAGAGGAGACAGCGGCTTTGAATATTTGATCAGAGCATCTCAAAACTATGGGCTGTGGCAGCTGTTTTCAGTCAAATATCCTAAGAGGGAAAATTGATTACTAGTACATTGTATTGTCTCTGCTGAGTCTTATGTACATTTTTGTACATTGTACATGTACATAAAATTTTGCTCAATCTTCAAAAATCATGTGACTTTTGTATATTTGGTAATTTTAATACATGTATTAATATTGACAGTATTATTTCCTGTTTTGTTTCTTTTGAACTTGACCTTTGTATGATCTTTATTGTTTAGGTTTTACATAATAAATTACACCTTTATATTTGATCAGCTTTATCAAAGAAGCCTTACTAAAGCTGACGGCAGTATTATTAATAGTAAAGTTATTCACCTTTTTATTTGATTTAAACTTTCATAGATGAATTACCTGTTACATGTAGGTCATATTATTTATTTAAGATCTAAAAATAGTTTTGCATAATAACAGCTGTTTAACAGTGATAAAATGTGTACATGTATGTATGCTATTGTATATACAGTAAAACCTTGTTATATCGCCACCATTTGTCCAGCCAGATTTTGGCATTATAAAGGGGTTTGGCGATAGGTCGAGGGAATTCCATTATAGAATCAATGGGGAAATTAGAAAAGGGGACACACAAAATTTATGGCGGTAAGAGAAGTGGCAAAAGAAACGAGGGGCATTATAACGAGGTTTTACTGTACAATATATTATTATACCTCATGAATATTAATAAGGATATACTCGCTTTCTATTGGTTACGCTTTGTCATGTGATTTTATTTTATTTTCCATGGTATGACCACTAAATCTTCCAAAGAAATCATTATGTATCACGTGATCTTACACTAACTAACCTGTAGATATTGAAAAAATTAAAATGTCGACCGATTAATCCTGTTTCGATTGAAATATGGAATAGTATACAATTATTGCACTTCATTGAATATATTCAACAATACATGTATTTCAGTTACAAAAAATGTATGTCGTGGCGGTCAGTTGTATTGGTGGAGGAAGCCGGAGAAAACCACTGACCTGTCGCAGTAACTATCAAACTTTATCACATATTGTTGTAGATCCCACTACCATACCATCATGACCACGACCCCCCTCCCCTGGATGTGTATAAAACACTTGAACATTATCCAAGTTTATAATCTGAAGCATACATACCATCATTTTAGGAAATTGTACATGCACAGGGGACATTCATTACTACACCTGAAGTTTTGACATGATTAAAACACAATTATATATCCCGTGACGACCAAGAATTATTTCCTTACTCTATTAGAAGAGTAAAAATTATAAGACAATGACAAAAGACAAGGTAACAAACAGCCTTATCCAGTTTATTTCGGTATAATAAAACAATTGATTACTACATAAGAAGTCAATACCAGGATATGAGGACCTCTCGACTTGTCACTCTCGGTGACCTGACCTCTGCCGTTGGCTTGGTCAGGTCAGGGCACCTTGAGTGCCAAGTCTCGAGGTCCTCATATCCTTGTATTGATTTCTTAGGTAGTAATTATGTCTTCCCTTCAAACGAAGGGAGACATACACAATGTACCGTATTTACTGGTGTATAATGCGCGGGATTTTACCCAGATTATTTATTTTGTAGGAGGGATGCGCATTATAGACAAGAACAATGTGTTTCACTCTTTTTCAGACCGGAAAATTACATGTCGGCCATTTTTTTTTCCGGTTTTTTTTTTAAAGTCGTCCGTTTCATATTTTTATATTTGACACTATCCCACAAAAATAATTAATTAAATAAAATGAGACAAATAATGTATTTATTAGTGATGAATTACAACTGTCTTGTGAAATCGTTTTTGTAAAGGTTTACCTTTGTTCGAGAATAAAATCAATACACCAATTGTATGTATTAGGTGACAAGATAGTGTGACCGACCATGCGTAAAATAATCAATACTGTGTTGCCGATAAGAATATAATAAGTGTGTGTATAAGTGTCATAATCCATTATCCACAGTATAGACTGTCAGGCTATGTTTATATAAGTAATTAAAGATTGAAATAAAAAGAAAAGAAACAATAAAATGGATTTGTCAATTTTAATCATATCAATAATAATCTGATTAACAATAAAGGTAATAATTATGAAAAAATTGTATCTAACAGCACAAATGTTTATGAGCACTAATATCAAATTTAAATGTCTTTTAACACCCATCAAATTCTTCATCTCTGTCATCGGTGTCGTCTTCTCTGTTAATTAGTAGGGTCAATTTTAAAAGATAAAAAAAAATCCGATTGTCGGCGCTCTTTGATGTATGTAACAAAAATATTTGCAACTACTCACCACAAGCGTTGCAATGTTTAACAATCTAATCTAATAAGTGATAATTATTGATTGCTTTTATTTGATCTTTAATTATTATTACCGCGGAATTAATTATTATTTAATTTCGGTAAGATTCGGAATTTAAACATGTATTTACCGATGTTGTGCTACATTTCGTATCCACTACTAAACATCCGGACACAAAAAAATTGTAGGAAAACGACATATTAAAACTTAAAAGAATTAATATTTTTCAATATTATTCAAGTTTAAAGAATATAAATAGTTCGAATATTCACCCAGAAGAAGAGACAAGCTCAAAGCTATCAAAAATATATACGATTGACATTTAATTCTTACATTTCCGACCACGATTTTTTTCAAAAGTCCATGCGCATTATAGACACGAACAAGTTTTTTTCTGGAGATTTTCAAGGCCAAGAGGGGGTGCGCATTATGCACCAATGCGCATTATAGTACCCTAAATACGGTATTGTTTTAGTCTGATTTTTTCTTCTTCTGCTTCTTCTCAGCAAAGCTTGTCCGCACCATAACTTTTTTGTCTTTCGAGATACAAAATGTAGGTCAATGATATTTGGTATGTGGGTGCATGACCTTTGTGGGACCTTGACCTTTGACCTCAGGGTCAAATAATTGTTTTTTAAATAGTATCATTCAACTCATAATGTGTAACTTATTGTTGTACAGATGGCCGCATTAAGGGTAGACATAAGTTTTAGGTATCTAAAACAGTTCTTCCTAGTTAACTGTAACAGTTACATGTATATGTCTTGATGTATGTATGCTATTGTATATGCAATACAATGTACAGTAAACCTGTATTAAGAGGTCACCTTTGGGACAAAGAAAAGATGGCCTTATAGGACAAGTTACCTCTTAAAAGAGGTTCAATTTATATGAAACTTTCTATGACACGACAAGAAAAAGGTGTCCTTTCAATACAGGTGACTGCATGGGCCGGCTTGACTGTATATGGTCCAGTTATGTCTTGATATCTGTACTCAACCTACCATTTAAGATAATAGAATTATAGATATTTTATGCATAAACAAATATCTATGATTTGTTGCCATCTGTATCCTTTTGTCTGGTCAGTTTTAGGCTGTTTAAAAAAAAAATAATAATGCTTCTAAATCAACAGACATACTATATTATATATATACAGCTAGATATATCTATATACATGTATTTAATTGGAATTTGGGTAGGTAGCTATATATAGCCAAGTAGGTTAGCAATGTTTTCCCTTTCAGATACATGTTTGTATCTTTATAAAAAAAAAAAAAAACTTACTTTAATCACATTAATACAAAAAAAACCTTGATAAAATAGTAAAAATAAAGGTGTTTTCTTTTGGAAGACCTGATATTTTTGTTTGTTTGACAGGAATGGTCTATCGATTAACAGCAAACCAAAAAATAATTATGGTTGGCCTTTAATGCAACTAAAATGTTAGTAAAACTTATTAAATATATGTTACCCCCTCCCTGCTGTCATAAATAATTTTATACCTACAGGTATATATATGTATATATATATCATATATAAACGTCTGAAAAAGTAGCCAACGTATTGAACCTACATGATGTCGGATCGGAAACAAGTGTTAACGATTCTGTGCAAACAAACAAAGATAATAGAAAAACGTCTAAAATGTAGCACAACAACATCAAAAAAGATGTTAAAATATAACAAAAAATAACTATAAGTCTACAAAAAGACTATAATTATAATCAAATTGACGGATATTTCGCTTGACTGACAAGCTTCGTCAGGTCAGGTCTGTATATCAGGGTTTCCTCTGGGTTGAATTTTTTTTTAGCCAACACTTGAGCCAAGAACTAAATTTTTGAGCCACTTTAAAATATTTTGAGCCATAAATACTTCAAAAATTGTTTGCACTTAAAACGCACATAAATATTAATCATTTATTTATTTTCTTACTGCATACATGTTAAAACAATATAAGGGTACATGTACTTTTTGAAATACAATAGCACAATAATGTTTCAGTTACTATTACAACCATAAAAGACAAATAGATAAAAAAATATGATATAACACTCTGTTGTTTAAGTTACTATCATAACCATAAAAGGCAAGTAAGTAAAAATACAGACTGTAAAAACTGTTCTATTTTTTTTAAACTGAGCAAATTCTCCTGCTTTCGTGATGACCACCTCCTAAAAGCTTCTATAAAATTAAATGTATTTGCCAATGGCCCCTCCAATGAAATAATCATTAAATTGTATAAATTACAAGTGTTAAGTCTGTTCCTTAATTTTATTTTAATTAAGTTTTATCTACTAAAGCCTCGTTCACATAATTCGGACAGTTTCATTAATTTTCCCGGAGTATTACTTTCAAAAACTAATTTTCTTTTCTGTCCCATTTTAAAAACGTAAAATGGAGTTAAAAATTTCGATGCGTTTAAAACGATAGTGCTGAAATAAATGACAAGTTTCTAAAATTATATGAAAACAATTCACAAACTGACAGAGAGAAGTCATTCACCGGAGACCATTAATTAACACCTTTGTTTGACTTACCTTTTATGTATTTTACAAGTTAATTATCCTATCAACAGATAAACATTACGAACAGCTGATTATCGATTTTCTGTCACTTGATCAATTCATGGGCAACATTCGAAGCTTTCCGCATAGCGTTATGGGCGTTCCGAAGTAACGAACTAGGAAATGACCGCCACAACAGACGATGAACATTCGAAATCTTTTGCGCCACATTTTTGAGCCAAAGTAAATATTTTATCGCCAAAATCATAGATTTTTCGCCAAATGCGCAAATGGCGCACGCCAGCGGAAACCCAGGTATATGTATATATATATATATATATTTCTCCCATTATGACGTCGTTTTAACCCCGCTGAACCAGTGGTGGAAAAATCTGTAATCCTCTAGAGGATTAAAATGTCTCGTGCCTTTCCCCGCATTTGACTCGTTTGACGGCTTTTGAAATAAAGTTCGTGTTAAATAATGGGAGAAACAAATTCTCCTTTAGTTGCCCATGTGGGCTACGATACATTGTATTTCTCCACTCTCGAGAGTTAAATTAAAAAATTTAACCACTCGCCTTACGGCTCTTGGTTAAAATTTTTAATTTAACTCTCTCGCGTGGAGAAATATCGTAACCCACGGGCAACTGAAGGAGAATCTATATATATATATATATATATATACAGACCTGATCTGTATTATATAAAGAGAAAAGATATTTTGATAAAAGCTGGCTTAGGTCTTTGTCAACCATGTCACCTTTTGTAGATAAACTGAGAAAATGATAAAGTAAACAAATAGTTATTGTTCAGCACTTCTACACATTTTTTTTGTACAAACATTAAACTGAGTGTCTGTGGACAATGTACATTTGTACCTTTTTATTCTTTTTTAGTAGATATAGTTTTTATAATGATTAGTGGTGAGAATATCAGTGAAAGTTTACAATAATGAATATGTTTAAGCTGTGATACATATATAAATTAACACATTGTAGACACAAAGAAATATTTTAATAATATACCTTTAAATACTACTATTTACAAAAAAGTTATGTTGAAATGTTTCTTTGTTATGTGAACACATCTGTTGAACATTTGTTACAGCTGGTATAATTATTTGAATTACTGTTAACATATAATCAATTGTATTTATCTAATTTTCTATGAAAGGATTCCATTAATGTGTGTATTATGCAAATAATGATTGATTATTAATAAAAAGGGGTATTGTTTTGATAATTACTGATAAATAAAAAGGGGTCTCGCTTGAATGATTATAAACATTTTTTAAGCTACAATTCTGCGTTTTACGTTTCCGCAAATTGGTATTACTTTTCCGCAAGAAAATAGTTACGTTACTGCAAATTTATACATTATTTCCGCTAATTGCCCCTTTTGTTAGCCAGGTAAAATTAGCTGTTGCCCCCTGCTCACCAACGGGGAGGTGGAAGTAGGACTCGGAGCAGGATAATGTTTATTTATATAAAATTCTGCATTAAAATATATTTACACTATTAAAGCACTATAAAAGCACTGGTAAGTACATGTAGATATAACATCAGTACTAAAAATCATATATCTGTTCTAACAGAATATTTGTAACCAACGGTTTTTAAATTGCACATTTAGGTGAGAGTGGAACGACTCAGGACCGTTTGTGGTTCTTTTAGTGTCTGTATCTGGGGGAGCTGCCCAAATGGTGGGTGGAAACTTCGAATTTACAGTAACATAATTTTCTAGAAAATCAAATCAAGAACATTTATCATTTAGCGGTGCATCTGCCATCAAGTCAACAAAACAATCCTCGATGTCATTTGTATGTACAAAAAAATGAATAACCATCGTAGATAACACACTTTTTCCCTGTTGGTTTCAGTATGCACCAGCTCCATTTCCAACTTACAAACTTTTGTACAGATTTTGTTTTACACCAGAACATTTATTTAAACCCCGAGTGAGTACAACTCAGACCAACAATCAGGCGACTATCATATGAAAATTAAAATAAAACATGTGTGAAAGTTCCTTTGGCGAAATCGTCATTCACAATAAAAAATAAAACATTATATACTATTACCTGCGTCGTGAAATTAATGATCATATTCGTTAGATATTTTTTCTGCAATTTTTAACACAATATTAAAGTAATTTTCATTTTCATATTTCATTTTTATACAGAATTAATTTACAGGTAAATTGCAGAAACGTAATACTTAGTATGCTACAATTTGCGGAAACGTAAAAATGGAAAATTTCAAAGTTTGCGGAAACGTAATTCGCCCCTACAATTACATTATAGATAAGCTTAAAAGTCGTATTTATGCAAATGTGATTGTGGTCTCTATCAATTAAGTGATTGTGTATAGTACATGTCACATTGACAATATATAAGTATAATAAAAAAAAATATTTGAGTTATACATTGTAAAAACAGAAGTTTTTATCTTTGGCCTATTGTAATTTGTCAAATACATTTATTGTATAATATAATACTCAACCAGGATGGTCAAATGGTTCTGATCAAAAATATATCGGTAGTATACACAACTAAAAAATATAACCAAAACTTTTGTTGCAGTTCTGCACCTGAGAGTATTCAATAATGATGAAGATAACTCATACTGAAAGTCAATAAAGGGTCATCATGGTCGTGATTGTATGGTGGTTGGATTTACAAATACCTGTGCAATCCGTGACTTACGACAGGTCGGTGGTTTTCTCCTGTTTCTGCATTTTCCTCCACCAATTAAACTGACCGCAACGATATAGCTGAAATATTGTTTCAGGTGGCGTTAAACACCACAACCCTAACCCTACTGGTGTGAAAGTTCTAATACATGTCTTGTTGTTTTTCAGTACGTTATCTATAATGGATTCCTCCAGGTTGTCAACATTTGTCATCTCTATCTTACTGATTGTATATGGCAGTTTTAGGTAAGTATTAAATTATCAATGTCTGGTCAATGTCTTGACATATACAGAGGAATCTGTCTAATCAGACACTCCAAGGGACCAGGGAAATGTGTAGGATTGTACAGGATGTCAGAACCTGTCTAATCTGACACACCAAGGGACCAGGGAAATGTGTACGATTGTACAGGATGTCAGAACCTGTCTAATCTGACACACCAAGGGACCAGGAAATGTGTACGATTGTACAGGATGTCAGAATACTCAAGTTTTATTTTTAGTTAACAGAAATACTTTGCGACTATAAATTTTTGTTGGATGTCCCAGGATGTCGGAAAACTCAGGTGTCAAATTGTACAAGTTTCACTGTATATACACTATATGCATTATTCATTAAATGGAAACCCCCTCCTAGAGGGTGTAACGGGAGTAGAATAGGCACCAGGTTTCTCAGTCCTAGAGGCACTAGTCCTATAAAAGGGGCCAACCCGCTGGAACCCCAGGGTATAGAAATGGGACCGAGAGCTTCTTCAGCTTGAAGGGGCATCCGTCGGTTGTGCGGGATGTATAAATTCACAACCAACCCGTCCTTCGGATGAGACGTACATTTGTATATAAAACCGAGGTCCCGTGTTGAGAGATTGCCACCCTCTTCGCACGTTAAAGAACCCAGTGTAACAGCTCATGATGAGTGGTCCATAGGAGACCTGTTGCACTGGCTGAATTCTCCGTCCCTACCCATCACCTTTCCTTGTTTCGAGTCTCGTGGCGTTTAAATATTTTTGCCCATTGGCCTATCCGTCCCCCGTTTTCAACCTACATATTGATTTATTGTAAACATGTTCTCGTCCTGAATATAGCTGAAAAATTGCTCGCTGGACGTTAAACATCAATCAATCAATCAATCATTGAATGGAGAAAATGTAACTGCCCTTTATAGACAGTGATTTGTTAATGTTATGTACAATGTACAGGTGCTCTTTAAGGCAGGTTTGACTGTATATTTATATGTATATTTCTGACTTAAATGATTGTTTTTTATGTACTTTTGTAATGAATAAAACTGGCCGCCACGATAAAAATGGAAATTGTTGAAAGGGGTATTAAATAACCATGATAACTTTAACCCTTACCTTTGTAATGAGAGTTACAAATGCTAAAATTTGCAAATTCATAAACATGGGAAACATATTTTCTTTAGCAACAATAAATTGTGTTTTTGGTTTATTGTCATATATGTTTGTCACTATGGATAGACAAGAACAGATTTTAAAAAGTTTTGTTATTGCATTTTTGCTCTTTATTATTAGTAGGAAGAGTGATATTTCAGATTATGCTAGAAAAAAAAGTATTCTGTGGCTGTATTTACCAATATACTCTGAATAATTTTGATTAATTGCTAAATGCACCCTGTCCCAGTTTCCGTCTTTTTGTTTTAGTTAAATAATATTTTATTGTACATAAGGCCACTCCAAATTAAATACTTGTTCTTCGGACCCGCTCGCACCTTAAAATTCAGATAGAAGATTTCAACAAAAAATGTTTCCTCACCATTTCTTCAACATTCCCTCTTCATGTTTCATGATTTTTAAACAATTTAGAATAAAAAAAAAGTTGCCCGTGAATTCTCATTTAAAAACTCAAAAATGAGGGGAAAAATGATTAAAAAAATTTAAAAAGTGTTGCTCGCTTGTTCAAGATTTTAGCGCCTCCAAAAATTCAATTTTCAGAAAGAAAAAAAAATTTAAAAAATTTCGCTCGCCCGCTCCATTTTTTTAATGAAAAAAATCCGATGAACAAGTAATCAATTTGGAGTGGCCTAAACAATAGGATTGGACAGCAAGTTATTCCAACTTAAATGAAGTCCTCTCCTTACAAAATATACACATGAAATAATGACAGCAAAGCAAAACACTAACATTAGACATTTAAAATTTAAGAAAGTACCTAAGAAGTATACGTGAAAAAATGCCGACTTAGCCCCAAGGCTCTTTGTGTTTCAATCTAGAATATACATGTAATAATATATTTGAACACCCCACCGTGATTCTAGACAATTCAAAGAAAATGTTGGAAGGATGAATTTTGAATTGATCGTCTGTATTGTCACGGTGACAAATCTTTTTTTTATTAAGGACAGAGGAATACCGTTACTGGGTAGAGAAAGGAATCTTAATACAGTACAGATTTCAAATACTATTTATAAGTGGATGGTGAAACATTTAACTTTTTCCCCCAAACTGATGCATTGCCCACTGTATGCTGGCATGGTCATGGATACGGACACTACACATGATATGAATTTCAATAAATATATTCAATATCTGAATATCATATACTTTTAATGTATTGAAATGATAATAACATAAACATAAACATAAACACATGAAGCTCAAAAATTACAGCAGGAAAAGGTTTAGAGTAGAATGGAAAAACTGTAGAAATTTATCCTTAATTGTCCTGTAGTGAAACCAGGTGGCTTACAGTTCTTCTTACATCTTTACATTTAGAGCTGAGCATTCATAGTCATTTAAAAAATAAAAATAAAATCACTTATCCTTCAATTAAAAAATTTTACTGTGAAAGAAAAATGTTTAATCTTCTCAAAATTTGTGAAAAATAGCTAAGCCCAAGTTGGTTAACTTTACAAACACTACATGTACATGTACATAAAACTGATGGCCGGTGGAAAAGATAAAAACTATTCATCTTATCTAATTGGAACTTTCTTATTACTGAATATAAATTGTTCTTGTACATGATATATATTTGTATATTTCTTCTTGACATTAAGTTCAATATTTGAAAGTAAATTCTATATTTATGTCTGGATGCAAAGATTTAAAACTCTTGAAACGTCATGATTTCATGTTTTGTGGATTAGAAGAAGTGTTTGTTAATTTTACACTCATTCTCGAGCTCCATGCCTGTGTTTTTTACAAGGTGTACTTATATTGTAACTGGACTTGCAATTTTAGGGTTAGGGTTTCTTAGCTCTATGAGGCAGAGTTGATACAAAAACAAAAAAAGTACAGAAGCTAAAGCTTTTATAATCTCACATTCTGGGACATGTTCTAGTATATTGATGATGTTCTGTCCATCAATAATCCAATCTTTGCTCATTAGATTCATTTACTATATACCCTGGAGAACTTGAGATTAAAGAAACAACAGAAACAGTTTCCTCTACACTGGAGAACTTGAGATAAAAGAAACAACAGAAACAGCTTCCTCTACCCTGGAGAACTTGAGATTAAAGAAACAACAGAAACAGTTTCCTCTACCCTGGAGAACTTGAGACAAAAGAAACAACAGAAACAGCTTCCTCTACCCTGGAGAACTTGAGATAAAAGAAACAACAGAAACAGCTTCCTCTACCCTGGAGAACTTGAGATAAAAGAAACAACAGAAACAGCTTCCTCTACCCTAGAGAACTTGAGATAAAAGAAACAACAGAAACAGCTTCCTCAACCTAGAGAACTTGAGATAAAAGAAACAACAGAAACAGCTTCCTCTACCCCTAG
>MJUT01022780.1:101159-114574 GCA_002080005.1 Gigantidas platifrons
CTTGGTTGCTCTTCAGCAACAAATTAAATGTTTCTTGGTTGCTCTTCAGCTACAAATTAAATGTTTCTTTGTTGCTCTTCAGCTACAAATTAAATGTTTCTTGGTTGGTCTTCAGCAACAAATTAAATGTTTCTTGGTTGCTCTTCAGCTACAAATTAAATGTTTCTTGGTTGGTCTTCAGCAACAAATTAAATGTTTCTTTGTTGGTCTTCAGCTACAAATTAAATGTTTCTTTGTAGGTCTTCAGTAACAAATTAAATGTTTCTTGGTTGCTCTTCAGCAACAAATTAAATGTTTCTTGGTTGCTCTTCAGCAACAAATTAAATGTTTCTTTTTTTAGTGGTTTTTGTTGAATGATTGAAATGTTCATTTTTTGTGTTGATTGGCATCCAAGATGGCCACTAACACAAGACAAGGCTTACATAAAGAAAAAAATATTTAATAAATAATTCATAAAAGCCATATTTTGTATTCAGTTTCTAACATGATCGTTATTTTCATAAAGATTGAAAATAATGTTGCCCATGTTAAAACGTTGTACAAACTATGGCTTCCATGAATTATTTTTATTCTAGTAGGAAAAATATATTTTATTTTTTTGTGAGGAAGTCGGTAATGGAAATGCATGTCATAACAAAATCCACTAACCATCATGCATAATGCACATTTTAAACTACATATTTGACAAAATTATGTGTTTCATGTTATATTTGTTGTATAAGATCCATTTAAAAATTTTAAAGGATTTGTAATTGTGAAATGGCATTTAAATGAACCTATCAGATACCAAACTAACACTGATAAATAGACAGTGTTGCAATAATTGAATTAATAAGTTTCTAATATTTTCCAGTATAATTGGCATTTTGATTTAAGCAAGTTAAACAATTAAAATGCAAAAAAAAAAAAAATCAGAAACTAGTTTGTGTCAAAGTCACCAGCATGCCTTGTAAACTATGTCACTGGAAGATGACAAATTACAAAAGACAAAGTCCATATATGGTTGTCTTTAGTATTTTTTCTGGTTCCACAGTCCTATATGAATACATGTCGAAATCATTTAGGAATGAGGTTAATATTTTGTTCGACAATACGCATGTGCGAATTAAAATATATATCGAGTTTTATTATGGTATAATTTATTTAGCCAATGAAGGACGTCATGTTAGAATTAAAATTCTTCTTCTTTTAACAACGTGCACTGTACCAAGTTGAAAACAAAATAGAATGTTCCTTGGGTTGTTCTCTACAAAATGAATGTTTTTTAAAGATCGGAAATCCAAGATGGCAAATTAAACACCATTGGAAATAGTTCAACATACAAAATGTAGGACTTTTATGGGAAAATTAATGAATACATGTTCGGTTCGTTTTTACCTCCAGGAGGGCTCATGTCTTATTTACATTATTTGTGTATGTTTGCGTATAGTTGTGTCCAACACATATTGTGTTGTATTTTTGTTTTTGGTTTTGTTCGTCTTGTTGCCAGTTTCTCTGGATTGCCCATTTTTGGTCGCCCCTTCAGTATTCTCCAATGTTTATTTATCAAAACTTGACTGAACTCAAACTATGCAAGCATAACCAGAATGGAGTGATAAATAGACTCATTTGAGCCTCTAATTTTGATATTTTCCTCTGTACAGTTAATTGTTCCCAGATGACAGCTCTAGGACAATCTAGATATATTTGTGTGTATTATAATCATATAAACTTCAATGTTTGTAAACTAAACAATACAAGTATTGATTTTTACAACAAGAACATCTGTCTTGATCAATGGATGCATGCAATAAACATTTTTAATGATTTCAAGCAAATGTCATTTCATTAAACAATTAAATTCGAGTTTGCTTGTTATGTAAAGTCTATTAGAAATATATATAATTCCAATGTTAAATGTTTGTAATGAATCATTTATGTAAGTTGATCTGATACAAAGGGTCAGGAGTCATTGTGGCCATGATTCATATGATAGTTGGATTTAGATCTACCTATGCATTCAGTTGTGGCTCTGAAGACTATATCAGTATATGTACTCCCACCTGTGGCAAGGTGTTATTAGCTTGTTAGTGACTTGTAGTGGGTCAATGGTTTCGTCCACTAATAAAACAGGTCACTACAATATAAGTTCTAAGCTCCCTAGTGACCATCTATCGTTATTTGGACGGTCAGTAAATTGTTGAAGGGTGAGTGCCTTAGCACGAACCCTTCAACTATTTACTGACCGTTCAAATAATCAGTCGGTCACGGGAGCTTAGAACAATTTTGTACGATGTTGCTGATCTAATAACTTGAAACAGTAACTAAGTTTTTTTCCACGACCTATGTTTGATGGACTTTCTTGGAAGTTCTAAGGCTAAATACATTATGGTCACTAGACAAAATTAAGCACCACCCACTGACCTATAATTTTCCGTCTGCATCGTTATTTTTATGAATGGAATTTTCTCCTGGTGTATTAATCTTATTCTCTAGATTTCCATATATGGCTCTCCTTTCTATCGTTATTTTTAGGAATGATTTTATCCAATCATAGGTCGTCAAATAAATGCAACATCGTACAATAATACATTTGCATTGTTCTGTTGTCATTTACTAGTTTGTGTTTTTGGTGCATATTTTATATTGGGCACACGGCATAGTTTTTAGACCTATGATTTTAGTTGAAGAAATTAAATTCTATGTTATATATTTCATGCACTTGTTAAGTGATAATTTTGTTGAAGTAGAAGGAAGCCTCTATTGACTTTCTTACTTTAGATTATAAACAAAAGAGGATTAGCATCAAAATATCACAGATATAATATTTTATCAGAGGAAATAAAACAATGAAAATAACGGAAAGTGATAGGAAATAAACAATCGTTTGAATTGGATTGTCATGAGATTCAATTTCCTTAGTTTGAAATTAACTCATACATTCAGTACATGTGCATTGCCTTTTCGCAAACGAACAAATTTTCAATAAATTTCTTTTTTTTTGCTGTAATCATGACAACATATCTTAAGTTTTTGTGATCTGTTTAATTATTTTTTCTAATAATATTAGGCATGTAATTTGTGGTCATTACTTAACAATTAATTAACATTAAAATAGGAATCTATTCTTCATTGTACTACAGACAACAGTTATAAGTTAATATAAGTAAGAATGGTTCATTGTTGACCATGTTGACTGTTCATATTATGGTATACAATATATGATCACTGTATGTTGTTTTTTTTTGTAACTCAAGGGTTTCAGTGATATGAATATAGAATAACTACCGTTATGAAGGTCGAGAGACATTATCGCTAGTATCGCAGCGATAGTACAGATTATGATTAATATTCAATTTAGGCCCATTTTAGCAAAAAACAATAAAGAGGATATTCTCGTATAAAAACACTAGGCTAATTTGAACCAAACTTGGCCACATTAGGGCAGTGATTTTCCTACTCATTTGTATCTGGGGTCTGTGTCCCTTATGATTGTGAAAATTAGTGCGTAAATGTTTTGAATTAGGAAAAGATGGAAAGAACAATACATTTATTAGTTTGGATGTCCAGTAATAGAATAGTGATCATACTGTACCAAGCCCAAGGTTAATGCCAACAGTAACAAATTCTTGTGATGAGGAAGAATGACCACAAAACAGTTCACAAAACTTACATAAATACCATTGATGTGCCACACTGACATATAGCCATGGATTTTTGTTCATTCTTTACTGAACTGAACACCCTTACCTCTGGAGCACAACTGTCCGGATCAGAGTGCCAGTCAGATTGCGAATCATTATCAATATCGCCACTATTTACATGTTGTTGGATGTCATTTAAAGCTGTGTTAGGTAATAAAGAATTTGAATTTGTTGTTTCTGAAGTGACACTGACAGTGGTAACGAGGCATTCAACTTCTGGGGGACATGGTGTATCAATACTAGTGTTGGTGATCATGATCGGTAGTGGGTCAGACTCACTTCAAAGCACAAACAGTTTCACTAGCTTTATCAACGTCATCAACCTCATTGCTATCGGGCAGTAAAAACTTTTTTTATAATCCAAAGGAATCAAGTTACCTGTACCTGCTTCCATCATTACTGGTAATTTTTTTAACATATTATTTAGAATTATGCAACATCTTGACATTTTTATTTTTAACTTTAAAACTCAATTGGCAATAATTCGCGTATTCCACTTCATCAACTGTTTTCTGTTTTTAATTCCCAATGAATTGACAAAATATCAATAAACATCTTTAATATAAATTTTATTCCAAATACTACAATTTCTGCTTTCGGTTTTTTCTGAAGTTTAATCGCAGTCCGGTACACATCACTTTCAACAAGCGACCCAATATACTGCACTGGTTCGGTTCCGGGTACGTTTCCCCTAATTCAAGTTCACCCTGATAATTATTAATATTTAGGATATTAAAAATAAATGAAGTATGAATGATATTTGATGGTTTATTTATGTAGATAATAAATTTTAAATATGGAATATGCTAAAGTGTATGTTTCTATAATGAGCAAAGCTAAACATTTCAGTCCCTTGGAATAAGTAAAGCAGGTAAAGATGAGTGAATCGAGAGTCTGTAGAAATTGTTAAAATTTGGAATGAATAAAGGTGTTTAATTTTTCACCCTCAGTGGCCACTAAAAGTGCAAGCTTAGCTTTCAGTAGTCCTGTTTGCAATTTGTTTCAACGTTGTTTTACACATACCAAGCTTACATCAAAAGTGCATAATTACAGAACCAAAGCCACCAATTAATGAAAACAAAGAGATCAAAGATATATAATAATCCCCAATCAATAATTGTAATGATGAAATTATTAATTTCAATTAAGCATTTCAAACAGTATATCTAATAGTTGCTTGAAAATAACTTAATTAATTTCCAAAAGCTCATATTTTCCCTTTAAATTAACACTTCTTTAATTTAAATCAAATATCGGAGTGATTAAACCCAGGGCGAACGGACCCGATACACACTGGTTCCCGGTATCTTGTGCATAGAATTTCGCTTACATAATCAAAACAAACAGTAACCAGGTCATCAACTTGAAAATGTTCGACTTTTAATTTTATTTGAAAAAGCTTTCATTAACGATGTTTATGAATAATTTTATTACCACACTATTTGGAATTTTCCCCCCATGAAAAGTCTTTTTCACATTGGGACTGGTACTGAAATTCGGCCCTAAAAACGCAGTCTGAAAATCACTGTAGGGTATGCATCAAATGATCCTGACAGCAAATTAACATGGCTGCTTTACAGTAAATAGAAAATTGGCAGTAAAATCCTCTGACGAGGAGTTTAAGATTTGCCTCTGGTCTTTATTTCATAATATGCTTTAATTTTAGTGTCGGCTGTGCAGTCAAATATTTCTAAACGCCAGAAGATGTTTTATTTTTTCTAATACAAATTCAATAAATGCAAACTAATTAACTCCCTTTGTAGTAGAATTTTGTTTGAAGGGAAATAATTAGATTAGGGTTACTACAGAGAAGGAAATAACTGGTGTGATTTAGACAGTAGTACTGAGTTTGAAGAGGTCTTAATTACAGTCAAACCTGCCTTCAAGGTCACCTCTATATAACAAATCACTGTCTATAAAGGGCATTCTCATTTTTCCCAATGATGAGTAGTGCATATAATTGTAACCTGTATATAAAGGACAACTGTTGACACAGGACACATTTTTCAGGTTCCATTAAGTGGCCTTTATATACAGGTTTGACCATATTTACAAGAAATTTTAATCACCTTTTCCATATGCATGTATACAAATAAAAATATAACATATTTCATATCGGCCTGTTTATTATATCAGCCCAAAGGAGAATCTGCAGGCTGATATGGGTCAAGGCATAACTATGACATTATTTAAAAGGGTTTTTCTATATAATTATTTACATTGAGTGAGCATGTAATTGGTTTTTTTTTAATGCCAAATGAGCAACTTTTCAGCTATATATATCATGGCGATAAGAAGTTACATTCAATGAGATGATAATGTTATTTGTTTTGTACTACATGTTGCCTTATCAACATGTTTAGTTTGAATGTTATGATGCTACCTCATTGAAACAACAGTTCACTCGTTCACATTATCCTGATTCCGAGCCAACCAGTCTTTGCTCTTAGTGTAAACATATTTTATTGATCAAGTATAAATGATGTATATGATACAATTAAGCACAAAAAAAATTACATTTAGATGTCGGCCCAGCTATCACCCCAAGACCCCCACTTCAGCCTGAGATGCAGCCGAGGGCTGATATGGGTGAGTGATGATAAATGGAAAGATGAAATGATATGATTATCAATAAGATAGTCATGTACATGTTTGTAAACACACCTTTCTATAACTTTATCGGTAATACTTATCAAAGATATAGGTCTATAATTCTTCACATCATGTGGATTAACATTTTTTAATAAGGGGACAATAACCTTAGTAATCTTCAAATCATATGGGTACCTGTACTGAGCAATTCATCATCATTTATTAAAGGGGTGATAAAAAATGTACATGTACATGAATTACTCTTCTTCATATTTGCCACTTTTTTAATAACAGTCCAACAGTTTTTGCAGCCAGTTTTAGTGAATTATTACAGTCAATTTTAATTTACTGGTCCAAATCAAATTCTTGAATGTATTTTTATATACATGTAGTTCTAATTAAAAACTGTAAAATTGACTGGTTCAAACAAAGTTTTGCTGATCTTTGGCCAGGTGCTCATCATGAGGACTGTATTACCATTGGGTTAAGAAAGAATATTTAGGTTTCTAACTATAACATAACTTCGTCTCATTTCGGTAGATATGATCCGTTCTTTCTCTTGTACATTTTGTATAAGATTTTGTTGTTGTTTTGCAGATCACTAAATATGGAACAAGAAAATGTGGAAAAAGAAAGAGAAAAAGAAAAAGACAGTTTTATTGGAAATACATCAGCTGAGAATGAAAATAGTATGTATTTATATTTTATCCTATATTTAACTACATCAAATATTAAAATAGTATCTGGTTTTATATTGTCACAAATGCAATGAAGGGCCTGGATGGCTCAATGAGTTAGGTAGTTGTAGGGCCTGGGTGGCTCAATGAGTTAGGTAGTTGACCTAACAACTCATACAAGCCTATCACCAATACGGCGTGGGTTTCGTGCCCGGCTTTGTAAATTACAAAAAAGGGTGCACTCGACTCGCAGCCACAAGTTGCTTGCCCATGGTCGGTGGTTCTCTCCTTGTACTCCGGCTTCTTTCACCATGATATAGCTGAAATATTGCTGAAAGTGGCATTAAGCACTAAAAATCAATCGATCAATCAGCAAATGTAATGAATTACAGATGACTACTGTTATATACATTGTCAAGGTTTTCAATGTTTTAAGTTTACCAGTAATTCTCTATTTACAGGCAGTATTTTGTATTCAAATTTGAAAGTTTTCATAAATCTCTTATACAATACTCTTTAAAATCAAGAGATATCAAATACTATGTTAATGAAAGGCCTGCATTGTACCTGTAATTGAATACAATGTACCGGTATTTGCCTTTATCAATTGGCAATAAATTTTATGTTCACAAGTTAAATTTTTCTAATGAATTACTGCAAAATTGATACATGTATTTTTTTGACACTAAAATATTGATGTACTTTAAATTCAATAATAAATCACTTTTATACTGCTTTTGATGTTTTTATAGCCTATAGAATGGTGTATGTATAAACGTTTGCTTTAAATGTCTACTAAACTTATATAGTCTGATCTCCTGGTTCCCCTTTTAGATTCTGCCATGGTCACGATCGTATATGGTAGTTGGATTTACAACTGCCTATCACCACTAACGCTGTGAATTCGAATTCCGCTCAGGTGGGGTGTACTCGATTCAACATTATGTGATATAATTTGTCAATAACTTGCAATAGGTCAGTGATTTTCTCTGGGTACTCCTGATTTCCTCACCAATAGAACTGGCAGCCATGATATAACTGAAATATTGTTGAAAGTGGCATTAAACACTATAAACACCTAACCCCCTGAATTCAATAATAATTCACTTTTATACTGCAATTGATTCTTTTATTGCCTCTATAATGAAGGTGTATGTGTAAACGTTTACTTTAAATGTCTACTACACTTCTATAGTCTGATCTCCAGCTGCTACCCATGTTTAGACACTGGCCGAGCACAGACTGTACCATAGGCACACAATCAGAAATTGAACCAAAATGTTTTTGTGTGTAAATTTAACCATTTTTTGCAAACATGACATTGCTATGAAACATAATATACATACATTGTCAGCAAATATAAAATTTATTTGTATGAGCTTTTGAAACAGGAAAGAGAAGCAAGCTTCGACAAGATTATTAACATGTTGTATTTGATCTTTCAAGAAATTGCAACGACTATATAAGACATTTATTATATGTAGAATTAAAAGAGTGAGATATATCATACATGATGATGTCACATTATATTGTTTACCAAAGTTTATCCATTATTTTGAAATCATCTCAACTAAAGTGAATATGATTTGCATTTTGATTATTTCTCTGTTGTAACACGAATACATTCTTTTCCTTTGATCTTTTTGACTCATATGGTTTATATACCAGAATGTAAGTAACAAGTAAGAATTATGACATAATACACGCAGATACGAGATATTGCACACTGGGCTGTAGTATTATTACTCTCAGAGAGCCGTGCAATAATCAATGACCTGATTGTGATATTGCATGGCTTCATGTTGCAAATATGACTGTTTTCAGAGATAAACGATTAAACATAATATGAAGCCATAAAAAATCAAAGGAAAAGAATGTATTTATGTTACAAGATCATATAGCTTAAAATATGAATATTTCTGAAATAAAGTAAAAACTTTTTTTTTCTGATCAGTTTAAGAGTAAAAAATAATAACAGCAGCATATACATAATAGTTAGTTTAATGTACACATTATTTCTTAAGCAGAAATGTTAGTCTTAATTTTACTTGACATCTATTTGTATTATACCAACTGAAACAGCTGTTGCACTACATTGTACTAATGTAGAACACCATTTTTCACAGTGACTGGCTTTTTTTTTATTTTTGTTATTGATAATCCTAACAATAATCAATGACATCATTGAAAACCATTAGAACGACCCTTGTTTCAGCTATTTTCAGACAATTTGACAGTTATTTGGACTTTTTGATATTGCAGGATAAACACAATATATGTACATTGTCGTTAAATATCAAATTAATTTGCACTCGCTGCAAAACAAACTAGAAAAGCTCGCCGAAGCCTCACTTTTTTACCTGTTTCTAAAGCTCATGCAAATAAATTTTATATTTTCCGACAATGTACGTATATTATATATATACGAGACAAGGTAACACTACGACTATTGAAGCTCTTTTTTTAAGGAGTGGATGTAGTCGAGTGGTCTAGGGCGCTGGACGTAAGGCTAAGCGAATGGTGCTGCAGTGTATCAATGGTGTGAGTTCAAATCCCGTCGAGGGAAGAACAAAAATTTGACAGCTTCAAAATCTAATTCTAACACTGTTTGGTTTAATTTTCAGATGTATATATATATATATGTTGCCCATTGCAGGTTCACCATCTCTCTACTCTATATTTTTCAGATATACAGACAATAGATACATGTCAAGCAGCATTTCTACCCATCGGAGCCTCAGTGTCTCTCCTGATAATGTTCTTTTTCTTCGACTCTTTACAAATGGTCTTTGCAATTTGTACAGCAGGTATATTTGACTGATGATGATGTAATTGTCTGTCAATGACAAATTGTAGTATGGTTAAGGTTTATGTTTATGGTGTTTAATACACAAAATGTACCACTTTCAACAATATTTCAGTTATATTGTGGCTGTTAGTTATGTTGGTGGAGGAAACCACCGACCTGTCGCAAGTCACTGACAACCAAATTGTAGTATAATATAGAAAAGGGTTTGAAATATTGAAAGACCCCTTTAGTGTTAGGGTTATGGTGTTTATTACCACTTTCAACAATATTGCAGTTATATTGTGGTGGTCAGTGTTATTGGTGGAGGAAATCTGAGTAGCCGGAGAAAACCACTGACCTTCCGCAAGTAACTGACAAACTTTTATCACTTAATGTTGTATCGAGTTCACCTCGCCCAGAGCTATTCTTTTAGATATATCAATACCTGGAATTTTAATGAATAAATCTATATTAAGACAAAAGAAATGTAACCGTTTCAAGTCACAATATTTCTCAAAATTTCTAAAATTCATAGAAAGTTACCTCCCATAAAATATGTATCAACTACACCTCAACAGGAGCAGGATTCTTTTATATAGATCAATACCGGTACCTAAAATTTTAGTGAATATATCTATATAATTAATTAAAACAAAAGAAATGTACAATATTTCTCAAAATTCCCTAAATTCCTAGAAAGTATCATCCAACGTATACAATGGAATAGTGATAAATCAATACTAGTATGAATGTAAGTAGATAATGGTACATGTAACAAAAGACTGGTAGGTAAACAAATTATTATCTAATATACTGCTTTATATTTGTTGTAAAGGACATGATGATGATATGATTAGTTCATTCATGTGACCGACATCTGTGTAACATGTGTTTAACTTTAAACTTCCTGTAACATGTGTTTAACTTTAAACTTCCTGTAACATGTGTTTGTATTATTTTCATATAAGGAAACATATGTACCCTACTGTAACATTACAAAGCTTACCTATGATAAAATAGGAAACGGTAGTTTGTGTGAAAAAAGAAATATTATGGATTTTTAATAAAAAAAAATTAGTTGACCAGTTATAGGAGAGAAGAGTTAACATACAGCTGTTCCTGGGGAGAGTTTATTTATAATTGAATTATCAACTATAAATACATTATTTTAATAAATGTTTGAGAATACCGTAACGGTATGGACAATTCAGAGAATCTGGCAACATAGGGTACATAAAACAGAAAAAAAAAAGAAAAAAAAACACAAAATTATGTGTTGGACTATATGCAAATAACATAAATAAGACATGAGCCTTCTTCCAAACAACTGGAGGATAAGACGAACATAACATTGTCTTTAAACGGATAGTGTCTGAAATTTTCTGTATTTAATTTCTTCTGTCATATTTATTTCTTTTATAGTAAAATTATCTTTTTAAACAAGGAAAGGATCAAACATAAATTTTACGACATACAGTAAAACTTGAATATAATGAACACGTTTAGAGGGAATTTACGGTTACAACGAACTAATTTCTTTTCCCCGACCAATTGCTTAATAAATCTATATTAAAATGTGTGTTTATAGTGAATTCCGTTAGTACGAATTAACAGTTACAAGGAACATTTTTTTTTGTCCCTCAAAAGTCAAATCTATATATTTTTTCCACGGATAGTACGAAGTTAAAATCTAAACGTTTTGTTACTATTATAATAATCGGTATTTTTATATTGATTTGTATTTGCCACTGGCTTAAATAGTACCTGTCGTACTTTGTCGACAAATAAAAATCAAATAATGAAGGTGATTACATTTTAAGAATATATAAGTTATTTAAAAGTCATGGCTTCTCCGAGTAAATTTAATATTGTTTGCATTTTCACAAGTCTTAAATAAACAATAGGACATTCATTAATCAATTTAACACTAATTACAGACAAACTGTCGCCACCCCTACAATCTACCGAACACTAAATAATGTCTTAATAATAAAATCTTATGATACCGAGTCTGGTGCACAAGATGCGCATTTCGAGAAATAATTTCCCATCAATTGTGCCAGGGGCCTAAAAATTGGAAAACCAAAATACACTTGTTTTTACAGGAGATTAAGTACAATTATGTTTGATAAACAAAACACACCTTTATTTCCCAATAAAAACAATTTTCAAAAGGCTGGATTTAAAAACGAACTGACAAATATCGATGATAGTGAGTCTGGTAGTGACGATGACGAGCTAACCTTATCGCGCCTCGTAAGCATTCGTACTACACTAGGTGAAATCTGGGTCACATTGGAGGAAGTTGTTGCTGTAGTTGTAACTGAAACAAGGTCTGATGATGATAATGTAAACTCTCTATTAAATAAGGACACGGATGGTGAAAATTCAGAAAGGGATGATGTTCCGACAAATGCAGATGGTTTACTTGCACTTGACACTGTCCAGCTGTCCACCGTACGTTAGAAACATATGACAATGTTGATGACATTTTTTTTAAATACTTGACAAAGATCGAAAATATATTTACCAAAAAACAAAAAAAAGTCTACCATTCAATATTTCTTTGCTAAAGATAAGTGATTAATCATTGTGTATAATCCATGTATCTATGTTTGCATTTGATTGAAATAAAATGACTTGATTTGCATATGATTATATAACGAATTCGTTATATGTTATAATGAAGTTCGCTATATCAATATAGCGAATTACGGTTATAACGAAATAAATTTGGCTGCCCCCACAAATTCGTTATAAGCAAGTTTTACTGTATATATTATAGGTTGAAAGTCATACTATTATCACTAATTAGACCTACATGGTTATTGACAGAGATAAATACTGAAGATGTAATATGGAAAATTCTCTGCAAACAGATGACAAAAATAGGGTTATGGTGTTTAATGCCACTTTTAACAATATTTCAATTATACCGTGGCGGTCAGTTTTATTGGTGGAGGAAACCGGAGAAAACCACAGACCTGTCACAAGTCACTGACAAACTTTATCACATAATGTCGTATCGAGTACACCTCGTCATTAGATGGATTCAAACTCACAACATCAGTGGTGATTGGCACTGATTGCATAGAAAGTTGTAAATCCAACTACCATGCGTCCACGACGGCCCCTGGCCATGAGAGAAATATTACATTTTTCAATGAATCATATGATTTAATTTTCTATTTCAGTATTGGCCACTGTTGCGTTTGCCTTCCTCCTGTTGCCAATGTGCCAGTATGCTATTAAACCTTGTTCTACAGGCCAGAAGTAAGTGACATCTGTCATTAATACCATCTTTATGTGTCTATTAAACGCACTGGTGCATAGAACGCACCGCCTTTCCTCCCCAAAAAATCTGGGAAAATTCTAGTTCCTATCTATAGAACGCATGAAATTCAGTAAAAAATTCACGGCAGAAATCCTCGTTCAAATGGCAAAATACTGCTTACCACAGATCACGTATTTGTTAATCCATGTATTTTTTATAAATTTTAGACAGGGAAATGTTAAATTAGTTTTGTTAAAAGAGTTTAAACCGATTATTCTACATTTTGCAAGCGAAAATTAGCTGTTTTGTGAATGCAGGAAGTTTATCAGTAATGTTTAATTTGAAAACAAGTTCAAAACGGCAATGAAAATGATACGGATGGAGCAGTTGATTTTTTTGTC
>MJUT01022780.1:118025-129461 GCA_002080005.1 Gigantidas platifrons
AAGTCTGACAGAATGAGACAGACATTATCACTAGTATTACAACAAGTCTGACAGAATGAGACGGACATTATCACTAGTATTACTACAAGTCTGACAGAACGAGACAGACATTATCACTAGTATTACAGCAAGTCTGACAGAATGAGACAGACATTATCACTAGTATTACAGTAAGTCTGACAGAATGAAACAGACATTATCACTAGTATTACAGCAAGTCTGACAGAATGGGACAGACATTATCACTAGTATTACAGCAAGTCTGACAGAATGCGCTGTGAGACGTGTGATAATGTATGTCAACACTTTCAAAATGGCTGTTATTGTTATTATTGGTAAGATCAAAATGTGTTTGACGTCATACTGATCGATAAATATAGATTATTACATGGCATATTTCATATCATACCCTTTATCAGCCCTAGGTCATGATATAAGCCAGAGAGCTGTTAGGCTCAAGGGATGATATATGAACAAGGGCTGATAAAGGGTATGATATGAAATATGACATGTTATGATGTGTTTATCATATACTTCAACAGAGGAAATAACTGATTTGTACCAAAATGTTCAGTCATTTTGGCTAGAATTAAATACATATATATAGTTATAGAACAAGAAAATTATTGTTTTAATATACAAATCCAATAAATGTACGTTTTTTAAGCACTTTCAGTATCATAAGAGAGAAATTGGTAGTTACTAATTTTCTGTGCAAATATTTCATAAAACAGTTGAATCCGCTGTGTCTGTAAACACAGTTTTCCAGAAATTTACAAACTGAACTTACTGACATTGACGGAAAGGCATGTAATAACATTCCAGAAGCAGTTAATAAACTTGCTTTATTAGCCCGCTTGGACCATTCTTGTAAAACTGGGTGAAATAAATATGACTCCTCTTATTATTCTAAACAAAACTCAAAGTTTTATTTCAGGGTAAAATTTTAGCTTTATCATCTACAAGTATATGATAATGAATGTTGTTAGTTTGATACACACCTGATATTTTCCTGTTACTGTATTTCATTATTACTTATGAGTGAGTGAGTTATTTAACACCAAGTGAGCAATTTTTCAGCCATATCATGGCGAGAACAAGTTTTTATGGTATCTGTGTGCTAATAAACCAACACGCTAAAATATGTTTGGTATTTTTAAAGTGTTAGCTCACAATATTGTATTTGATGTTAACTACACATACATTTTTGTTTTATTTTGTACTTGTATACCACTAACCAATATATACCTGTATATGTACGTTGTACATGTATGTCAATACAAAAACATTAATTAAATGTTAATTATCTTTTCAGAATATCATTTGGTGTGTGTGGGAGATTTACAACTGCAGAAATTATGTCATTTTGTCTGTCTTTTTTCATTGTGTGTATCTGGGTGTTAACTGGCCATTGGTTACTTATGGATGGTAAGTTTTATGATGTTTAATGCCACTTTCAACAATATTTCAGTTATGTCATGGCATGCAGTTCAATTGGTGGAGGAAACCTGAGTGCCAGGAGACAACCAACAACCTGCCATAAGTCACTAACAAACTTTGTTATCACATAATATTGTATCGAGTACACCTTGCCTGAGTGGGAATCGAACTCACAATGCTAGTGGTGATAGGCACTGATTACATAGGTTGTTATAAATCCAACTACCATACAATCACGACCACGATGACCCTTCGGGCTTGTGATTTTATATTTTGATTCCATATTGTATGTTCATAAATAACACATCACCAAAGACAGATTAATTGATAATTATATGATTATTGTTTTCAGCTCTTGGTATGGGACTGTGTGTAGCATTATTAATCTATGATGTATATATTTACTGTATATTGTTTACAGCTCTTGGTATGGGACTGTGTGTAGCATTATTAATCTATGATGTATATATTTACTGTATATTGTTTACAGCTCTTGGTATGGGACTGTGTGTAGCATTATTAATCTATGATGTATATATTTACTGTATATTGTTTACAGTTCTTGGTATGGGACTGTGTGTAGCATTATTAATCTATGATGTATATATTTACTGTATATTGTTTACAGCTCTTGGTATGGGACTGTGTGTAGCCTTTATAGCATTAGTAAGACTTCCAAGTTTAAAGGTGTCTACATTACTGTTAGTAGGATTATTAATCTATGATGTATTTTGGGTAAGTTGATTGTCAAATATTTGAAAGCATTAGACTTTTATGAATTGTTGATATTTATACAGTTGTTCAGTAAAACAGTCATAAAATATTAATGCCATTGCTTCTGTTTGAGTGAGTGGGTGATTGTTCTTTAATGCCAATTGTTCAGCCATATCATGGCGAGAACAAGTTAATTTTCTATGAGATGATGAGGAGATCCTGTTTGTACTAGACCAACATGCTGAGTTGGATTTTTATAGTGCTAGCTCACTGAAACATTATCAGATAGACATGTCGCCCCACTCGGACACATTATCCTGATTCCGAGCCAACCCGTCTTGGCTCTTTCTCCTTAATGCTGCGTGCTTAGTGGAGAAGCAACAAATACCAATTTTATCAGGACTTGAACCCACCAAAGCTTTAATGCAGAAGAAAGCTATTACATACATCTTTGTCAGAGACCAAAAAATGATTTATAAGATAAGAATTAAAAATAGATTTATTTCCTACTCAAGACTTCAAGGGTTTTGAAGGATGACTAGCAAACGACGGATAAAACAGAATTGTAACAGAAAGACAACCAATACATTTTTTTTTTGTATTTACAGTGACAAATGCAAAATTCAATTTAGTTGGTTTTATCAAGTATGATATTATTTTTTGCAGGAATTTTTCTCGTCCTATATATTTATTTGGTTTTATCAAGTATGATATTATTTTTTGCAGGAATTTTTCTCGTCCTATATATTTATTTGGTTTTATCAAGTATGATATTATTTTTTGCAGAAATTTTTCTCGTCCTATATATTTATTTGGTTTTATCAAGTATGATATTATTTTTTTTTGGTCTTATATATTTATTTGGTTTTATCAAGTATGATATTATTTTTTTCAGGTATTTTTCTCGTCTTATATATTTAGTGCTAACGTTATGGTTAAAGTAGCAACCAGACCAGCAGAAAATCCTGTAAGATTATTTTTCTTTTTAAATTTATTCTGTAAAAATCATTTTAATTGCACTTTAACTAATTTTAATGTTTATTATTCATGGGTGAAAGTTTTCAGTATTTTGACTGATTTCAGTTTTTTTGGTAAAGATCCATCCAGACAGTTCTAGTGATTCGTGTAAATTTTGTGATGTACGCATTTTTGACAAAGAAATTAAAAATTTTGAGAGGATCCTGATCTATTTAAGTTATGTTTTGTAAACTGTTTTTAATAATAAAAAAAAAATATATATATATATACAGTTCGTTTGTTTTTGCATGTTTTGCAATAATTTATCCTTTAACAAACTTAATGATCACTTTGTGACCCTCACAGGTGACATAGTGTGACCGACATTTAATAGTAGAATATTTTCAGTATTTGTCTAAAAAAACACTTTCACCCATGATTATTTATTATCTCACCTAACACAATAAGACAGTATTAATTTAAACAGTTTACCAAAGAAAAAAAATTGGTTATTTTTCTCATCATACTTCTTATTCAGTTTTTTGGTAAGCAACTGTTTCTAAGGAATAACATATAGTAAGATTTAAATCATACCTTTTGACCTATGCACAGTTAAACCTGTATTAAGAGGTCACCTTTGGGACAAAGAAAAAAGTGGTCTTGTAGGACATGTGATCTCTTAAAAGATATATGAAATTTTCTATGACAGGACAAGAAAAGATGACTTTTTAATACAGGTGACTGCATGGGCAAGATTGACTGTACATTCATTGCATGGGCAAGATTGACTGTACATTCATTGAAGAAATATACTACATCATCATCTTAAGATGTCAACATGTACATTTTTTTTTTAATCACAGACTACAATTATTCTGTAAAGGATATGTTTGTGTTGTGGGTATTTAAAGCCATGTATTGTTTCAGTTTTATCACTAACTCTCTATGTCTACATCAACTTACTCTGCCATTCACAGGCTGTCACGGTTAGCAAAATCACTATCCGTTTAACCGACCTTCATTAACCGAACCGATCCCGTTTAAAACGGTAATTGAAAAGCCTCATGTGAAGCATGCAGCTATTGTGATTGTGAAAGAACGGTTTTACTGAAAAGTCTTGTGTTTTTGGCTTTTTTGTGGAAGATCTCGAACTTTAAGACTTAAAATCACACCCATGAAATGACAAGAACAATTTTGGTATGCTACACTTGTCTTTATACATGTGTACATGGAAGCAATTTTGTGTCCGATGTAAACTCCGACATTATTGAATTAACTTCCATTGACATGTAAAACGTGATAAGATCTACGAGTTACAGTGATGGGTTTGTCAGGAATATGAAATAAAAAGTACTCTCAAACTCTGAGCTCTTCTCGTAAAACGACAGTGTGTTAAACGACCCAACGTCGGTGCCCAGCGTACATATTTATTTTCCAAGTTGTGTATTGGGATACACTGTTCACCTGATGATCTGATGTTTGTTAAACATTTGATTGGGTAATGAATAAAAGGGACCGTCTCAATGTTGTTTTGACGAATATCGGCAACAGAAAGGTAGACAAAAAAATGATTGGTATGCAATATATCACAGAGAAAATAATTCTACGTGAGTAGGAGAATAAGACCACAAAAAATTGATCTTTAATCTCAATTCAGATTGTTATTGATTTTTTGTTTTACCGTTTACCGATGTTACTGTACTTTTACTTGACCGTATTTTACGCTTGATCTTGTATACACGTATACATTACGGTTAACCGTTTACTAATTCTTTAAACGGATAGTATTTGAAATCTAACCGCCGACGGTTACACGGATAACCGTGTCAGCCTTAGTGTGCACTAGAACTTTTAATAAGGCAGCATTGGTTGACCTGAAGTTGTCCTTTATATACAGGTTTGACTGTTCACTAGAACTTTTAATAATGCAGCATTGGTTGACCTGAAGTTGTCCTTTATATACAGGTTTGACTGTATAAATATTTATTTTCAGGTTGGATTGTTCGCTAAAAAGTTCCATTTGACTGGACTGGTTAGAGATGCCCCGAAACTTTCACTTCCAGGAAAATTAGTCTTTCCAAGGTCAGAATCATTTATTTCTCATTCACAGCAATTTATATTATTTGGCAGTCTGACATGTCACAACAGATAAGATGCTCTCAGTATTACATTGTACATAGTAAACTCTCAAAAACAAAAAGTCTTTGTGAAATTTAGAACCATAAAGAAAGATTGATTGATTGATTGATTAGTTGGTGTTTAATACCATCTTTTGCAGTATTACAGCTATATTGTATCGTGGACAATTTTTTATAGATTAATTTCCTCAACTATGAGACCCTTAGAAATTACAAAGAAAGAAAAAGTTTGTTATTTGTGACAAGTAATTTCTGCAAAACAATTTAAATTCTATAAAAAAAAAAAAAAAATTAAACAATAGCTATGTTATATTAAAGAAATATGTCATGGAAGATATAGCTTGTAGGAGATTTTACGTGGGTAATATTATTTTCGTAAAATTTTATCCTGAGCAGTAATTATGTTAAAATGACATACAAACTACGGCTCTAATAGAAAGAAATCTAGCAGATTTATGAAGGGGAAGTCAGTATGGGAAAGGCATCTCAATATAATATCTACTAACCTTAATGTTTACAGTAGTTTTTTCTATATAAACAAATACCCAGAGTTGTAAGACAAATATTTTAATGTGTGTATACGTATATGAAATAATCCAGGAATAATGTCAATAATGTGTCCAGCAATACAGATATGTGAAGTATGTAAAATTTATCGCGGAATTTGGTGACGATATTGTTTATAAAGACAATGAAGGTTTTAGTAACTCATTACAGTGTGGGAAACCATTTTTTTCAAACACTCGACAAAATGGCGAGTGGACTGAAACAAGTACTCGCCAAAATGAAATAGAGCTCGCCACATTTGGCGAGTGACATTTTTTTTAAACTCGCCAACAAATACCAAATACACAATACAGTAATGTTCAACAATATATTTTGCAGATTTTGACAAGTCATTAACTTGGTCAAGAAGGATCAACTTTCTCTTAAGAGCTGCGTTGATCTCTTCTTCCTCAATTTCGTTGTCTTCGTCTTCATCAACTGCTGTAGTACAGACTTTTAAATTTTAATGCGCGGTATAAAACATGTATGTCAAACCAGGTTCAGACACATATTTAACTTTATGTTTTCGCGTAGGTTTTCACTACGAAATCGTTTGAATTATTTCAAAACGAAATTATTTTATTTGCATTAATTTTAAAAGTCATCACATCTATTTGTAATGAAACAATATGTCATTTAATCATGAAATCGACCGTGGCAAAATTATTCGGGGTCGGTGTTGACAGAAATGAAGTGTCATGTCGGAATGTTTTCTTATCGAGTACAATGATTAATAAAATGTTGGATAAATGACACAGTTAACAGAAAATTTAACTGTTTGGGAGCTATGATATTTTAAAGCTGTAAACCAGTTATTGTGGCGAGCGTTTTCAAGTTCCTACTTGCCTTACAACTGTTACTCGCCAGACCGGCGAGTATAAAGTGGATCTTATTTGCCACCTGAAATTTCCACTCGCATTTGCCGAGTTGGCGAGCGGTGGTTTCCCACACTGATATTAGAACTGTTGTTATATTGATGTTCTTTGTTTTTTAGTATGCAGAATTCCAGTCATTTCTCTATGCTAGGCCTTGGTGATATAGTGAGTATGATTTACAATGATACCTGTATAAACTGAATAACCCCCTGGTACCTTGTCAGGTATCACAATATGTGGTTTGATTAGACAGATTAAATTTGTCATGATTTCAGCGTACACAAAGTTACATTTGGTTCAGGCAAGATACACTGTATCGAATATATGTGTGTTATAATTTTGTTTCACTTCAACAGGACATGAAATATTTATATGATTCAACATTATGTGATAAAGTTTGTCAGTGACTTGTGGCAGGTCAGTGGTTTTGTCAGGTAACTGGTTTCCTCAACCAATATAACTGAAATATTGTTGAAAGTGGCATTAAACACCATAACCCTAACACTTATCCATACTTTGATGTTTTCAGGTGATGCCAGGTTTATTGTTATGTTTTGTGCTGATGTTTTCAGGTGATGCCAGGTTTATTGTTATGTTTTGTGCTACGGTATGATGCTTATAAGAAGTCACAGACCATTACTGTAGATACAGGTGTCCCTCCACCACCAACCTATGTACAGAGACTTACATATTTCCACTGTTCATTAGTGGGATATTTCTTAGGTAGGTACTGATCACTGCCAGTTATAAAGAAAAGTTTGAAGATACCAAAGGGGTAATCAGAAGCTGTAAATCAAAGAAAAACAGACAATGAAATGGCCAAAAGAAAAAGTGCAAAAGGACAAACGATAATCTGCAAAACATTATACAGAAAACTAAAGATCGAGCAACACGAACCCCAGGTGCTCTGGAAGGGTAAACGGTTCCTGCTTCACATATGTCACCCTTTGTGTTACTCTTGTTATAAACCCAGTGATAAATCATGAATGAGGATAGATGGAACATATTCATAGTCATTAGTGACACAGATACTCCATAACAGTCGACCAAGTCATGATGGCAGCTGTAAAACTTTCCAAATAATGACTTCAACTTAACCACTTACAAAGAATGTCAAATAATTTCAATACATCTGAATTTCACTTATTTTCTTCGAAAATCACATCAAAGAGGTAATTATTTCCTGTTCATATCACATCAAAGAGGTAATTATTTCCTGTTCATATCACATCAAGGAGGTAATTATTTCCTGTTCATATCACATCAAAGAGGTAATTATTTCCTATTCATATCACATCAAAGAGGTAATTATTTCCTGTTCATATCACATCAAAGAGGTAATTATTTCCTGTTCATATCACATCAAAGAGGTAATTATTTAATAATAAAAAAATTTTTTAAAAAGTCACAATGACCAATAAAGAAAAAGAGTTGAAAAAGGGGAGTAATATGAGAAAGTGAACTTTTTCATATTTGCCATCTCTCTGTAAATTTTTCCTCATGAATGTTTATCAAAATCCTGTATGCAGGGCTTTCAATAAGTTTTGAAGTAGCAGGCTATTTCCAAAAAGTAGGTGGAGAAATGCGCCAATTAATATTCTCTTGAATGTGTTAATCTGGGGTCATCCCAAAATGTTTACAGGTCAATTTTGGTTGATTAGACATTTTTTCCCCAAAATGTCTACTCCCTGATTAAAATTTATTCCCAAAATGTCTACAGGTAATTTTCTTATGTTACTTAAAATATTTCATGAGTTGCTGTATAAAGTACCATGATATACCTGTTAATCTGTGGTTCATTTGCTTCATTTTGGTTTCTACTCAAAATAAAGAATGTTGTCTAGAAAAAAGGAAACAATAACCCAAAGTAGAACAAAATTTGATGTAATTGATCTTATGCAAATTATGGATCAGTTTATACCAGTATTGTCCACAACACTGGTATAACTAAAATTTGTCAAAATATCTGCAATTTTGGATACAGCCATACTGGTTTATTTTTACCTTTTATCCGAAATTTTTAATTATTCGCTATTGTGGGTGTAAATAAGGTGCATATAAGTACAAGTTATATACTTGGTGGTCCAAACCTGGAGTCAATACATAAGACAGAAGAAGTACATGTAATGGATGTCTATTTACGCATGTGTGTTATTACTACAGGTAATGTATAGAACTGGTTGTTGCTAAATATTGTCTTTGTTTCAGTTTAAGAAGACAGGTTTTTATTTCAGATTAAACTTAAGTGGTTTTACTGTGTTTGATAATAAAATATTGTAAATGGCATATTTAGATTTTGTTAATTTTGGTTTGTTTCAAGTATATATATAATAAAGGGAAATAACTCATTTTTTTTATCAACTTACTCATTTTTTTTATCAACTTACGAAGTTGAAAAATACGATGTCAAACTTTTGTTTTCCTTTGCCACTTTCTTTCAAACGTCTTTCCCGGGAAGGCATTGTACTTATAATTTCAAATATTTATATTTTCGTTCATTAACTCTTTACCTACCATTGACGTATATATCAGCGCTAAAAATCATGCTTGTCTCCTTACTGACGGATAAATACGCTGTAGTATTACCATTGTTTACTTGCGATAGCGGAATAACCCGCTGCAAAGAAAGGCATGCGCAATCGTAGTGACGTATATTTTAGTCAAATTACCTTTGTTAGAAATCGTCCGATTGGTCAAATATAAAGGAAATCCTTTCCAATGACGAATGAAAATCGTTTTAAGAAATGAATGAACTTTCTAATGACGCCCCATATGACTATATAAGGCATTTCATTAATGAGCCTCGATCAATTTTCTCACCACGTGTTTGTTGTAGAATTTTATGAATGAAAGTAAGTAAACAATGGCGGATGCAATTCTAGATTTATTTGTGTCAGATGATGAAAGCGAGGAATTTGAAGGTTTTGGAGCCTCGGATATTGATGAAAGCGAAGTACGCAGTATTGGGAGTGATATTTCTATCTCCGATATAGAAAGCGAGTCGTCTGAGGAAGAAATGGAAGCGGTTGATGACGAAACGTGGTCGAGAAATTTACGAACTCCCATTGTAAACAACTTTTCGGAGAGCAGCGGGGCGACGTTTACTTTAGACAGGGAAAATAAAGAAATAGATTTTTTTCATCACTTTTTTCCTACTTCACTGGTAAACAACATCGTGATTGAAACAAATGCATATGCCCAGAGATGCATTGCCGTGAGACAGGATAAATGTTGGACACCAACCAGCATTCCTGAAATGATGGCATTTTTGGGAATTCATGTTGTTTTCTCCATTATTGGTTTACCCACATATACGCTGGCCTGGAAGTCAGCCTGGCCACTAGAGTTTCCGAGTATTCCCAGTATAATGACCAGAACTAGATTTGAAAGAATTTCAAAGTATTTTCATTTGAATGACACTTCAAATAACCCCCCAAGAGGACGACCGGATCATGACAAACTTTGCCATATTCGTCCTGTTATTGAAAAGGTAGCAGAAACTTGTTCAACAAACTATGACCCCCCAAAGGAACAATCGATAGATGAAGGTATGATAGCCTTCAAGGGACGTTTGTCATTCAAACAATACCTTCCAGCCAAACCCACAAAATTTTCAATGAACAATATTGCTAACAAATTGATTTGATTGGAATATAGAAGTACATAATGGATTTTAAAAAAGAGATTCATTAAATATAAACATTGGTTGGTATTAATCATTTTTAATTTTTGATCTATATTATATAGTTAATTAGATATTTGACTTTAAATAACAGCACCATACATAAAATCTTGATAATCTCTCACTGCAAAAATATCTCTGGTAATTAACCTACAAATCAGCTGCAGTAGCTAACTTATCAGTTGTGTGTAGTAGTGAACTACAGCATCTGTTGTGGTAGATAAGAAGTTAAAGCATTTCTGAGATTGCGACATTAATTTCATCAATGTGAATGTCCTTGAACTTCATCAAAGCATGGAGAAATGATACAAGAAAAGAGTTGTCTGGCATTTCACTTTAGTTTTAATCAAAATAAATTATGGACAAATTGGAGATCAAACAGGGCTCTATTATACAACAAACCCTGTATTTTATACTGGATAGTCTGTCCGGTGGAAACCAATGTTTTCCAGACCAAATTTATTTTTACCGGATTTGTTTGGGAATAACTGGGATACCACTCCTGAACAAATCTCTCGACCAATGAAAAAACGTGTATATTAAACATTATATCGGAAAACTGTTATTCCAGGAAGCAAAAAAAAATATATAAATAAAGCGCCGTAAATATAGATTTATTATCGATACACGACAACAATATTGACATGATTGAAATAAAATTTCAAATTTTTTTTCAACAAAATAGCCGGTGGTCTTTCTCTAAATAAACGGCGAAAATCGCCGGCTACCGGCTTCTATTGAAAGCCCTGAGTATGGTCATCATATTATATGTTATCAATCTAGGAATGGCAAAAAGCAGGATCTGTTAAGAAGAGTTTGAAGTTACCATAGTTCTTGCTCCACTAGTAGCACCAGTCGTGTTACTCTTGTTACAAAGTAATTAGTATGTTGTGTTTTGTTATAGGTTTATTAACAGCGACAGTTTCCTCAGAAGTATTTAAGGCAGCACAGCCTGCATTGTTGTATTTAGTACCCTTTACACTTCTACCTTTGTTTACAATGGCATATCTAAAGGTTAGTATATATCATATCTAAAGGTTAGTATATATCATATCTAAAGGTTAGTATATATCATATCTAAAGG
>MJUT01022786.1:0-39493 GCA_002080005.1 Gigantidas platifrons
TGAGCACTAAATTAGATATCTACTAAGGTTCTCCTCCCTTGGGTATACATGCCATGAGCACTAAATTAGATATCTACTAAGGTTCTCCTCCCTTGGGTATACATGCCATGAGCACTAAATTAGATATCTACTAAGGTTCTCCTCCCTTGGGTATACATGCCATGAGCACTAAATTAGATATCTACTAAGGTTCTCCTCCCTTGGGTATACATGCCATGAGCACTAAATTAGATATCTACTAAGGTTCTCCTCCCTTGGGTATACATGCCATGAGCACTAAATTAGATATCTACTAAGGTTCTCCTCCCTTGGGTATACATGCCATGAGCACTAAATTAGATATCTACTAAGGTTCTCCTCCCTTGTGTATACATGCCATGAGCACTAAATTATATATCTACTAAGGTTCTCCTCCCTTGGGTATACATGCCATGAGCACTAAATTAGATATCTACTAAGGTTCTCCTCCCTTGGGTATACATGCCATGAGGAGATTTTGGCTAACCTCTTTGGGTTCTTTGTTTTTCTTACTCTCAAAAAGTTTTAAATTATTTGGTTTACAAATATTTTGACTTTGAGCGTATCTGATGAAGGTTATTCCAGAAACACGTTTTTAATGATTAACTTTCTAATCAAGTTATTGTCCAACCTTTATGCACTATGCATTATGCTGAACTTTGCTGACCTTCATTTTGCGCCTTTTAAGTTGATAAAATTTGAATTTAGAAAGAGATTGTCCATATTATACAGACCAATGACTGCCATCTGACTATCTTGATAAGTTTTAAATTTCATTAACTGCATTATTGTCGCTAAGTCTATTTTAGTTACTTAACTTCAATTATTGAATGCTAATATTTGTCTTCCGTTCTGTGACATTTACTGTGACTATTAGCTGATTTTGTAGTCCCGCAACAAAATGCATTGTAGTCCCGTAGTTAATGAGGGTTGTAATACAGGTAAACACATTATACTACCACTATCTAAATTATAATCTAATTGATTGGAAATTAAATCTGTATTCATTTCGGAAATCTTTTTCTTCTATTCCTCTCTCGGCACTCGCCCGACGACATGTCATATTATATCGTCCATTTAAGTTTCACGTTTCTTTTTTGCTTCAAACTTTATTATCAAGGTGTTAAATAAAGACTACGGCTTCGAACAATGGCGTCTCATCCAAAGGTGTTCGTCAATGAAATTATATGATTTAATTGTAACCTTTTGACAGAGAATTAGATACATTAGGCGTTTTTATTTACACTCCGTATTGCAGATTATTTTATTCATTTGTCACTTAATGGGCGCCATTGTCTCCATTCGGAACACAGTCACTATGAAGTAGTTTGTTATTACAACATAACTCGTTTAATTGTGCTCATACAAATGTATTAGAATTCATATAAGGGGAAAACACATAGCTGTATAATAACTACCCAAGGCCATCTGTCCGTAGGGGGTAATATCATGGAGCCACATCAGACTCCATAACGGGCTTATGTTATTATGTTTTAATTAGACGTAAATCTCTATACCAAAATTCACGAGTTACGTGCTCGTATCGGATTACAGAATAACGTACATAACGTATTATGGTTTCCGTTATGTACAAATCTGAAGTAAAAAAAATTTTTTTGAACTGGGTTATACTTTTATACGTTCATTATATTACATACAACCAAAGATGTTTAATACAGCTGTTACGCAAACAATTTTTACGCACTTGTATTTTAACACTTCAAGGGATCAAGTCAATACAATGTACAGCTACAATAAAATATATAATCTGAAGTTACCAATCAGCCATATATTCCGTCTATTTTCTATGATCGGTTCGTCTTTACCTCCAGTTATTTGTAGGAGGGATCGTGTTTTATTTACCTTATTTGTGTTTGTTTACGTTTAGTGGTGTCCAACACATATCTTACTGCGTTTTTGTTTTGTCTTTGTCCTGTGTACCCTATGTTGCCAGTTTATCTGGATTGTCCATTTTTGATTTCCACTTCGGTATTCTCCAACGTTTATTAAAGAACCGCAAGCCGCAAATAATAAAGTTTACCAGTTGCTTGCCCATGGTCGATGGATCTCTGATCTCTCCGAGTACTCAACAAATCATCATCATCATCATTCTGTGATATTCTAATGACAGGTCGTGATGAAACTCTCAGAGAATATCTATAAAAGAAAAGAAAACTTCCGTAAAAGAAAATGCATATCGTTCCTACAAGCTCTTTCCAACATGAAAAGTATTGTCATTTCCAAGATCTACAAAGGCGGGGATATCAACATCTCCGATAGAATTCAATACAAAAATATAGATTGAGGAAGGTCTTCGACAATGGAGAATATCTGTAAAAGAAAAGAATATTTTCGTAAAAGAAAATACATACTGTTGTTACAAGCTATTTGCAACATGTAAAGTATTGTCATTTCTTTCCAAGAGCGACAAAGGCGGGTATATTAACACCTCCGATAGAATTCAATACAAAAATATAGATTGAGGAAGGTCTTCGACAATTGTCCTCAACCATTTATGGTTTTGAAGTATTGAAACCAGATCTCAACATTACCCACAATTTTGGGACAGTTTGTCGATGTGCTGTATGTCAATAGTAAGATTGACGAGACTGCATAGCTCAACAAATCAAATTCCCACATTGGAACAACTATTTAGTCTCCCTTTATTGCTCAAAGAACAAAGGACAAAAGCAGAGACAGTATTTTACAAAACAATACACTGGAAATTGACGATTGAGCAACACGAACCCCGCTAAAATCCGCAGATGAGCTCAGATTCTCCGGATATATTAACAGTTACTATAGTATCTCAACAATTCGTGAAAAACAACAAATGTAGACAACTGTTTCCCCAATCCTGCAGTGATTGTATATAACAAACATAGAAATCTAAATGATTACCTTACACCTCATAGATTAAAGGAGTCGAATGATATTTAAAAGTAAGGACGCACCTGAAATGTAATTTAACGGCCTTTCCTAAGAATTATACATTGCCTATTCTGTACTGAGCAGCGCACAATGTGTTGAGTTTGTCTTTTATCTCCAGATGTTTGTAGAATGACATATAAAAGTCAGGACGCACCTGGAATGTTATTTAATGGCATTTCCTATGAATTACACTAGTCCTATTCTATACTGAGTAACACACAATGTTTTTAGTTTAAACATATTTTATTAATTAATAAATATAGTACAATGACATAAATTGTAATATGATACAATACAAATAATTAAAGGGATTCGAAAACAAGTTTTTAAAAAACTTATATTAATTCGTTTCCCTGGTATATCTCTTTACAATAATCAAACTGGTCTCGAAGTTTATACAAATATCAAATTTTAAATTATAAGGAACAATGTTATTCTGAATAGATATAAATGTGAAATTTTCCATTTAGATAGAAGAACTAAGTGATGAAAGAGAAGTGCACAAGAGAGAGAGAGAAAAATAAACAATGAAAGGCAGATAGAAAAATGTTTTTGGTTCGTCTATACCTCCAGATGTTTGTTGGAGGGTTCATGTCTTATTTATGTTATTTGTGTTTGTTTGGTTCGTCTATACCTCCAGATGTTTGTTGGAGGGTTCATGTCTTATTTACGTTATTTGTGTTTGTTTGGTTCGTCTATACCTCCAGATGTTTGTTGGAGGGTTCATGTCTTATTTATGTTATTTGTGTTTGTTTTGTTCGTCTTTACCTCCAAATGTTTGTTGGAGGGTTCATGTCTTATTTATGTTATCTGTGTTTGTTTGGTTCGTCAATACCTCCAGATGTTTGTTGGAGGGTTCATGTCTTATTTATGTTATGTGTGTTTACTTGCACATAGTGGTGTCCAATGCACAATGTATTGTGTTTTTGTTTTGCTGTCGATAAACAGACTTAAGACAAAGACATGTCCTAAGACCATCCTAAGATATGTCTTAGTCCTAAGACATCTTCGTTAAACAGGCCCCGACGCACACGATGTTTTTTATTTTATTGGTGAAGGAAACCAGAGTACCAGGAGAAAACCACATATTATGTACTGCAGACACACAATGTACAATGGATTGGGTCTTGAAAATAGACATATACCTATAGCTGTTGGATATCTTGAAATTAGAAACATGATTGACTAGTTTTCAAAATTACTAATACTTTTTTGTATTGGCCTAAAGCTTTGAATCTTCATACGATTGATCACAGGTGCATCCTGTACAAAAACAAAAGTCATCATTTACTGGTATATGTATTTTCAAATGAAGTATGTTAGGGACACCGCCCACTCACATATCTACTAAGCGGTGATAGTGTATGCTTTTACATACTAATATAAAAGATTACTGGTTGATCGGTGTTTGTTTTCACTTTCATGTAAATCCCGACTGTTAGACTTTTAATATGGGGTGGGGAGAAAGCTCTATCAGACATCCAACTGATCGGTGAAATCCCCGACCACAGGTAAATGTCTCTCTCTCTCTCTCTCTCTCTCTCTCTCGATCGATCGATCGATCGATCGAAATATATGGTTATGGCTGCCTGACGCAAGTTTCAGAATATATTTGTTTTTTGAAAGTCATATTTTTTATCGTATTCTCTGCCATCAGTGCTCACCATCGCTAACGTTATAAATGCTCTGCTCTGGAGAGTTGTATTTGATCTAAGTTTATATAATACAGTTGGAAAAACTGCATTGCGACAGGTCTGTGGCGATCTCTCAGAAGTCCTCCATCCAATATATCCATTACGATTAAATTGAAAATTTATTCAAAATGCATTGAATACCCATAACTCTATCCCAAATACATCCACATTGGTAAAAAGAGGTACATGTACATGTATACTGATTGTTTTAATAGTTATTCAGTAGACGCGTTATTCATCCGCAGTCTCTCAAGTCAAGTCTTCAGTCTGTCAAGTCAAGTCTTCAGTCTGTCAAGCTTCTTTTTGCGTTAAATGAACGAAATATATGAACCATCTGTTTTTTAGTTTAATTAAGTTGCACTGTGTCCAACGTCAATTGCTTTATGAATACATACAAGACGAAAAAAACGTTCAGTACAATTTAGATATTAAGCAGAAATACGGGAGGATTGAGACAACAACTTGTGACTGACACAGAACAAGTATAGTATGCGGAGACGCAAAGCTTCACCTTTTGTGACGGCTGTAATGTGCCTGCACATCTTTGAATCTACAGAATATTTTTATCGTACATTGAACGTGGTACTGTCCAAGCACGTTACCGAATATGGTCCTATGGAATACTATACGTATTATAACCTGCCAATCAGAATCCGCCATCTTGGGACGCGCTAATCAACTTTGTGGATCGAGGTCTGGGAACCCTTTCCAGTATCCAACCATACATGTGACACAGATTCACAGTCTTTGTTATGTAATAAGAAATAAAAATGACTCAGTCAAAGGTTTCATTTATGTGGGATTAGCTATGTTTTATGGGAGTCTTAGCCATTTACAATTCTATGAAGTAATAAAATGTGCAGACTATTGATATATGAAACACTATATGAAGACTTATGACAATAGTAGTGGGGTTTTTTGTGGGAATTCCTGTTCTGTTGTCTTCGTTTAGTATTATATTTTTTTAAGTTAATGTATGGTGTATTTTCTGGTCCATCTGAATAATTTATATTATGATAGTGGGGGTTATGGTATTACAACAATATTTCAGTTATATCGTGGCGGAATATACTATTATACCTTACATCTTTTGTAACGACATGTTTGTAAAATTAATAAGACAATTTGGATGATTTACGGACATGTTGCTGACGAGGGGGACAATCTAAACATATATATATATGACTACGTTGTCGCCCGGTCTACCACCCCTGCCAACAAGAATTTCTTCGAAAATCCGTGTTTTTTCAGTCCGGTTCCGTAATTGTAATTACTATACCGGAAATTATTGTGTTGTCCACTACAAAACAAAGCAGTCAAATTTTAAACATTTTTTAGTAGTTTCGGTATAATAAAATAGTTATTGCCTTCATATGAGGTGAACATCAAGTTGTCAACCCTCGAGATGTTGTCTTCACACGGCCTAAAGCAATCGGGGTAAACAACCACCCTCCAGTTGACAACTTTCGTTATTATACCTTACATATATATATGTATTATAAGACAATTCCAATGTTTTTCGAAATTTCCTGTCGAGGGAGACAACTTCCGTTTAGGGGTGAGACGATACAATTGTCCACCGGTGGACAATTCTATTGTCTCATGCCTGACCGGAAATTGCGCCGGAATCGATCTGGATATTACAAATCGGAAGCTAATTTGTCGCCTGCTGCAGTGCTGGCCGGGTGAAAACAGTTTGAAAAATGTCAAGCGAAAGCAGATTTGGTCGGCTTTCCGATGCAGAAATGGTAAAAATGATGTCCGAGGATCATTCACCCCGTATATCACAAACAGTGTAGTGAACTTCACTATTAATATGTCAAATTAGCAAAAATATCAAGAACACTTCACATGCCTACTATAAATTCTGACTTTGTTCACTTTATTTCCTTGTTATTGTTACAAGTTTAAAATGAAAGAAAGACACAAATTTACTTTGTTTTTATTTAAACATGCCAACATTATTCTTATATGTAGTTTCGGTATAATAAAACAATTGTTGCCATCATACGAGGTGAACATCCAAATTGTTTACCCTCGCAGGGTTGTCTTCCCTCGGGAAGACAACCCACCTCGGGTAAACAATTTGAAAGTTCACCTCGCATGAAGGCAACAATTGTATAATGTTTACCTCATATGAGTTAAGGTAATAATTGTACTGCTTTTGTTTTATATCTTGTGTTTTCGTTCACATATTGCTTCCTGAATATCACACATTTGTATCATTCTGTATTCTTACTTGTCAATGGGGGGTCTCCGTGGTCGTGTTGTACAGTTTAGATTATATCTATCCATCAGTGACAATCGTCTCAAAATGTTCTTCTTATCGGTCCGATTTATTTATAAATAAAGATTAATTGATTATAACTTCCCCACGACAGATACTCGTTCTGTGTCGTTTAACTACTTACATATTGTGGATTATACTTTTGGCCTCCATTGCGATAAACGATCATTTTTATATCAGTTAAACGTATTAAAATGGAAATTAAAAATGTCTTCTTACGTTTTATGATAATCAGTCTCTATATGTTGTATTACATGTAGTTTAAAGATGTTAATCCCGTTTACTATAAAATACGATTTCTGATTGTCGGAGTCGGAGCAATCAATTTGAAACGGTTTTTTTCCAGTTTTGTTTACTCCTGATGTCCTAGAAAAAAAATAGCAATATCTCTAGATTTTCGTGAAAAATAACGTTGTCAAGTCCTGGAGCAATTTATAGGATTTCATCATCAATGCTTACGCTGTGCTGACGTGTGTCACTATGAAAAGCTCTATCTGACAAAGTACGATTTATACTGGTGCCCTAATCCGATTATCGATACCCAGGAGATTTGTCGTTATTAGATTGGAGACCCTTCAACGTCAAATTCATCAAAGCGGCTTGTTCTTAAATTCCAGCGTAATTCAATTAGGACAGTTTCTTCGTTAAATGTCCACACTCGCTTCTTTGTAAACGACACAAGAATTTTTACGCTTCGGTTAATATCCTTCTGCTAACGGCACGCGACTTCCTCCGCCCCTTTTAAATACAAAATTTTCCGTGTCAAAATAAAGGTTAATCTGAGTCAATAATCTCTGAAGCAGAAATGTCGTTAAATTTCTAAAGAAGATAAAAATGGTCCTTAAAGTATTCTAAATTAAAGACTATATTATTGTGGGTACACATCTATTTTCCGTTATGGTCTGAATGAATACAAAAGAGAAAAATGAAAAATAATGATTTAAGTACACGTCTATAAAGTAAACATGTAATCAGAGACGGAATGTATCCAATGAGGGTCCTATATCAGATCAAAGAAATCTCGATGAATAAACTCACTGAATTAAAGAGAGAGAGGAGAAAAAAATATGTTTCAATGAAAAAGAACAAAAAGGAAATATGGAGCTCAAATTAATATCTTTAACGGGTAAAGAAGGCTCATCAAATGTAATCTTACACTTATTCCTTTTTATCTAAAATATCAGATTTTGATTTTGTGCGTTTTTAATTTGTTCTCAATTTTGTTTGTATGTATAAAACGCAAAAGATCAAACTTACGGAGCTATATATAGATAAACTGGTAGATCAAATTTAACTGCAGAGTAAAATGTTAAATGTTACAGCAGTTCAAACGTTCATACGTAATAGTACAATTGAAACGGTTAAAGTTTGTTTCACTTCTAAATAGTTTTATTGATTTGTGCCATGCATTATTTTTTTTTTTTGGGGGAAGGGGTTCTTTTGAAAATGTATCCTTTCTTGTACATGTATGTATAACTGAAAACGGTCAAGGTTTGTTTGACTTATACATAGATCTAAATAGTTTTATTGATTTATGCCATGTATTATTGGGGAGGGGTCCTTGGAAAATGTATACTTTCTTGTATGTACGATTGAATACAGTTGAATTTATTTCACGTATACATTGATCTAAATATATTTTATTGATCTGTGCCATGCATTTTTTTTATTATTTTATTTGAGTGGAGGGCAGGTTCCTTTGAAAATTTATATTTTCTTGTATGTAGGATTGAATACAGTTAAGGTTTGTTTGACTTATACATAGATCTAAATAGATTTATTGATTTGTGCTATGTATTATTGGGGTCCTTGAGGTTATTGATACTCCGGCTTCTTCCACCACTAAAACTGGTCGCCATGATATATAACTGAGATATTGCTGAAAGTGGCGCTAAACACCAAAAATTAAATCATATTTTGCTATTTTAACCTTTAAAAGGTGTCCGTTATATATTCAAATTCAAATTCAAAATTGTATTGTCATTAAACAATACAGTTTGTGACAAATTATACAAATAAACATGTAACAAAGAGAACATACAATCAATCAAGATTTTCAAGTACATATGTTAGGAGTCCTCTGTCCTCGGTTCTAATGACTTTTATATATTGGTATTTATCAAACACCAGCTTTGACTTCACAAACCAATTTTGTTGAACTTTCAAATCGTGCCTCCTTCCACAAGGTCAAGGTGAAAACAACACTACACTACATGTACATCAAGAAGATAAAAAATATAACTTTTCACAGTAAGCTATATTTTGTTTAAATAACCCCCCCCCCCCCATCCAAAAAAAAAAACAACAAGAAACAACAATAAAAGCCGTTTCTTTATAGAAATAATTGCTCATTTTCACAAAGCATGGTGCAAGTATTTCAATTCTCGCATATTATTTGTTAAGAAGTGACAAGTAATGTGTACTTTAAAACAAATATAGAGTGCCGACCGCAAGGGCATTTGTGAACAGTTGGACACTTGAAATGTTTAAATATCAACGAGGCCCTGAAGGTAGCACTCCAATACTTTATCAATTTCAATCTAATTTGCGCGGGTAGCGTTATATTTTTAACGCCACTTTCAACAATATTTCAGTTATATCGTGGCGTCAGTTTTATTGGTGGAGGAAACCGGAGTACCCGGAGAAAACCACAGACCTGCCGCAAGTCACCGACAAACTTTATCACATGTTGTATCGAGTACACCTCGCCTGAGATGGATTCGAATTCACGTTAGTGTGAACATTTGGACACTTGAAATGTCTAGATATAAATGAGCCGAGAGGATACACTCCAATAAAATTGAACAATTGCAATCAAATTTAACTTTTAAAATATTAAAAATATATATAATAAAACAGCTTCGTAGATGGAAATGCAAGAGACTATATTCCCATTTTCTTTTTTAAGAATCTATAGTTGGAGTATGTTCTCGATAGCGTAATATTTCCTTCACTTTAAGCCATCTAATCATATGTTAGATGGTAACCTGGTTAGCTATAGGCAGTGTGTGTTGAAGAAGAGTTTGGAGGTACAAAAGGGTTAATCAGAATCCGCATATCGAAGAAGAACAGACAACACAATGACCAAAAGAAAAAGTACAAAAGTACAAATAACGATCTACAAAACAATCAAGTCTACTTTTTGAGATTAAAACAAAATCTTTTTTACATTATGTCCTATCATAAAGGTTATTCAGGAAACGAGTCGTGTTGTCGCCATGTTTGATCTATGCGTTTTCTTTTAATCTTGTGCATTGAGAGCATTTTTGATTGTTTTTTTTTTTTTTAATAAATCAATTTGTAGAGGCCCATAAAATGAACATTACTACTATATATGTTTTCAATTGGCTCAATGCTTTCGGCAAAGAAGATTGTAACGTTGTAAATGTCGGTGGACACACTATGATGGCAATACCTAACATGACATTTTGGGTGCGCACGACACGAGCTTCTGTAATACGCTCAACGGCAAAGGATTGGGAAACCAATCAATATAGGGTTAGAGTTACTGTGTTTAACGCCACTTTCAACAATATGTCAGCTATATCGTGGCAGTCAGTAGCATTGGTGGAGGAAACCCGAGTACCAAGAGAAAACCAGTAATCTGATGCGAGGCAATGACGAACTTTATCACATAATGTTGTATCGAGCACACCTCGTCTTGGCGGGATTCGAACTAACAACGTTAGTGGTGATAGGCACTGATTGCATACGTTGTTCTAAAATCCCCCTACCATACGATCATGAACGTGACGACCTCTATCAAACAATGTAAGTCTTTGGGAGCAAAAACCGAAGAATTTATACTTGTTTTAAAAAGCCAATTCATAGCAGATTTTTAATTATACTTGCAGATAAACAGTTTTGAAGCGAATTGATGTCTTACATTCACGTTTGTTTTCCTGTATATTCTGTCCTTTGTATTAAATATAGTATAGACGCTAACCGCTATATATCTTTCCATCCGTCAGAAGGCCATTGTTCTTCTTGTATACTAAGCATCGTATATTCACGGTTATTTTGTTCGATATTTTCTTTTCTTATTGTGTGGGGAAAATAATAAATGACCCAGATTAGTACATGTGTAAACAAAATACCATGTGTCTTGAAATATAGAATGGTTAGTAATACATGAGCAGGTGAAAATATGTGACAATAAATGATTATACGAATTGTATAATTATGATTTGGTTTGGGTTGGTTTATGGTATTTAAAGCCACTTTCAACAATATTCCAGCCTATATCGTGGCGATCAGTTTTATTGCATGGTGGAGTAAACAGGAGTACTCAAAACCAGCGACATGCCGCAAGTCACTGACAAATTTACGTTACATAATGTTGTACGGTATCGAAAACACCTCACTATGAACGGGGTTCGAACTCACCATTTTAATGGTGATAGGCGCTTATTTCGCAAGTAGTTATAAATCAACCTACCATACAATCACGACCACGATGACCCCCCTGTATAATTATGAAAAGAGATTGTTGTTCAGCGCAAAATCAGACATTTTTCAGCTATATCATGGCGAGAACAAGTTAATTTTAAATGAGATTATAATGATGTATAGACCAACACGCTTTCTTGGATTCTTTTTTATTGTGCTAGCTCACTAAAACAACAGTCCGCGGATAGACATGTCACCTCACTTGGACACATTAATTTGATACCGATCCAACCAGTGTTTGCTCTTTCTCTTTAATGCTGCGTGTTTAGCAGAGAAGCAACAAATGCCAATTTGATAGTCTTTGGTTTGACACATTCGAAACTCGAACCCACGATCTATAACACTCGAGGCGAGCAGGCTAACCATTAAACCACATATGCTGGTTCATGAAATATACATTACTTAATGGTGTAATTATTATTGACACATCAGCGATCTTACATTATTATATTATTATTTTAAAATAAGAGTGAGAAAGATTATATATTAATTGCAAAATCTTGAATTACAAATTTATCTGATAAATATCTAACTCCTAGATCAAGAAACGAACAATGTGTATGCTGTTTGTGTACGGTTTGTTTCATCGAGAAGATGTATTTTATTCATGTATATTATTTTATGTTTTGCACATTAATTTCACTAAGTGCCTAACGCTATAATTAGTATGATCAAAATCGTAGGTTAAATGTGCTACACTTCAATAACTAAAATGAAAATATAATTTAAAGACATTAAAATTAAAAACGATAATAATAAAATAAAATAACATCTAACTGGGTATTGGTCATGGGTGCCATGACTCGAACCACACAGCTGTTCATTGCATCCCCCATGTGGTGGATAGGGATGCTCACTAGATAGGGTCAGAGGTGAGAGGTTATAATACGGAAAGCCTCACTGTTGACCATAATGGGTAACGTGTTTAGAGAGTGGCACGTTCCCTGCAAGATAGATAAACGTTAGAGAATACCGAAGGGGCAATCAAAAATGGACAATCCAGAGAAACTGGCAACATAGGGTACACAAGACGAAAACAAACAAAACAAAAACATAAGACAAAAAATATTGCACACCACAGTATGCAAACCAACACAAATAACGTAAATAAGACATGAACCCTCCTACAAACAACTGGATACGTCTTTTATAGATTTCTAAGAAGAGCAGGCACATTGTAGCCTCTATAAACCATTAAATTGCGCTTCACTACACGTACCCACGTCTCTATTCTTTTCCGGTGGTAGTCAATAGTTGTTGTCCCAGTTGTCCACCTCCTCCTTCATTTTTGTACATTGTTAAAAATGTTCTCGTCCTGAATATCCGTGAAATATCTGCTGCTGTGCGTTTAAACAACAATCTATATATCAATCAATCACATCTGATACAACTGGACTTAGCATTTTGATATGATGAACTTTTAGAATATCCAGTAAAATTCCCATTGCAAAATCTTTTCAGGGCTATTTAAGGAAGTAAATAAGAAAAAGCCCGAGATAACCGAACGGATTTATAAAATCATATGTAGGAGAGGTTAAAACTGAGTTTGTGCGATGCTACAAGACGGGACGGGTGTCCTTAGTGGATCAGGAACTGGTTACGCTTTCGGGGCACCTGATTTCATCCTCGGTTTTCAGTGGGGTTCGTGTTTCTCGATCTTTAGTTTTATGTGTATGTTTTATAGATCGTTGTTTGTCCTTTTGTCCTTTTTCTTTTGTCCATTGTGTTGTCTGGTCTTCTGCGATTTACGAATTCTGATTACCCCTGTGGTATCATCAAACTCTTCGTACACATCTGTATTAACTGTTTAATCCTTCCTTAAGCAATTCCACAGTTCCACCTTTTTGTATCTACGTTATCTTGTTCATGATATGAGCATAGCTGAATAACCCTCCTTTGATAAATTGGGCGTTGTTTAACGTCCAGTGAGCATGCAGTATTGCAGTGTTTGAAAAAATTGGAATATATATTTGAAAAGGGAGGTAATATTTGCCTCGCAAAGAGCAAACAATGATCCCTCTTATGAGGCTTTTGTCTTAGAAGCAACTGCAAATTGCCAAATAAACCGCATCGGTGGTGTAATGGTTAGCGTACTCGCCTCGAGTGCGGTAGACCGTGGGTTCGAGCCCTGATCGGGTCAAACCAAAGATAATGACATTGGTATTTGTCGCTTCTCCATTAAGCACTCAGCATTATGGAGAAAGAGCAAAGATTGGTTGGCTCGAAATCAGGATAATTTGTCTAGATTAGGAGTGTTGTGTTTAAAAGCAACTTTTAAAAATATTTCAGCTATATCGTAACGGTCAGTTTTGTTTTGGTGGTGGAGGAAACCGGAGAACATGGGGAAAATCACATAATGCTGCGTCGAGTACAATTCGCCATGGGCGGGATTCGAATTCACACAACATTAGTGGTGATAGGCACTGGTTACATAATTAGTTGCAAATACGACTTCCATACGATCATGACCACGACGGCCCCGAACAGGTGTGATGTTTTGAAAAGGTTACGTCACAATCACACTTGTCTATTTACATGAATAACACGTGTTGTAACATAACTACGCATTTTGCCTTTAATGTTTTTATGCAGTAATCAACTTAAAAAGTGAACTTTTACAAACCATGGTCTAACATGAAGATCTTGGTGTTATTCCATGATTTTGACATCACATGAGAATAATAGTTAAGTTTCTATGGAAGTGGGAGGAGCTTAATTCATGGTTTAATATAAAGATCTATATGTTATTCCATGGTTAACGCGGACCTCGACGAAAGCACCCAATATTGATTTCTTTTACTAACCATATATACCATGGATCTTACTCATGAACTTATTTAAACCAACTCATCCTTCGGATTCGTTGGTTTAAATAAGTTAATTCATAATCCATGGTATATATAATACTTATTAAATGACTGTAATTTAGTTTGAAAATGATTGGCTTAAAACTGGTTAAGAGGTTTTGAGTACTTGCAATATCACACCTTTGGTTTTGTTTTTTTTGTTTTGTTTTTTTTTCATAAATATTTCGAATTGGCTTTTCAAGACAGGTGTCCGTAAAGTGATATCACCCTCGCATGGCATAAACATAGATATGGATAAACCGGACTTTTGCTATCGAATCAAATTCGTTCTGTCGTTGTTCAATAACCAATGAGATTGCGTTTAATACCATATGTTTTGTTTTTCTCGGTTGAATCATAAACAAATGCTTAAAATATCGTACGAATGTTAGTAGATGACTATAAAACAAATAAAACAATTATAGACTTTGGAATATGTTGCTATCTGGTTATCAGCCTTTGAACACGTGTATTCACCTCGCCTACTGCTCGATGAGTAATACATTTCTTTTTAGGTTGATAAACCCAGATAGCAACCTATCCCAAAATCAATAATTTTATAATATCATATGGTGCAATGTATATTAGTATATCAAAAATTCAAACAATGTTCAAGGTGTCTGCTCCTCCTATTAACAGAAAGAAACAGTGTGAACCAGTCCGGCCAAACAAATGTGAAATACTTGACAAAATTAAAGGTTATGGTTATGGTGTCATACGCCGCTTTCAGCAATATTTCAGCTATATTGGTAAGTTTTGTTGGTGGCTTAAATGATGAGATCGTACACTGAAAGTGATCCAATGCTTGGTTTTGTTTTTGGTTTGTTTTTGTTTTTGTTTTGTTTTTTGTTTTGTTTTTTGGCTTTTGGCTTTTGTGTATTTTTTGGAGTGAGTATATGCTTAACGCCATGACATGTTAACAATTTTTCGCTATATAAGATGATGATGTTGTTCGCTTCGTAATAGACCAGCACGTTTAGCTGGATTGTTATAGTACTAACTCACTAGCTGAAACAACGGTACGCGGATAGACATGTCGATTCACTCGGACACTTTCGTCTGATTCCGTGCCAAGCAGTCTATGCTCTTACTCCTTAATGTTGCGTGGGGACCAAACGTTAAGAGTGGATCTGAAAGTGTGGGGTGGCAAGCTTTTGAAATATCACAAGTGACTTTGCACATATGCCATTATTTCAATAGCCAGCTATATTATCTGAATAATTATCCCTAAAATAACATTTTAGCAGCCTAGCAAAAACCCTTGTCTCCTAGCAACTGACTTCACACATAATAGTGTGTTCATTATTTCAGTAACCAGCTGGGCTATTGTCTGAATACATTTTGTATTTTCAATGGCCCATGCCACGTTATAATGGTCTTGGGTTTGCTGGGCCCCTATTAATATTTTATAAAGCAATAATATTGTGTTGATTGGCCATTATTTTATATTTTACGGACAGAAGTAAATATAGGTCAACAAACAGTAAAGTCCAATTGGATGGTGTATCGAATTAACAATGTTGACTTCACTGATAACACCCTCCCCCAAACCTTTTTTTCTACCCCCTCCCCCCAACCTTTTTTCCCAAACACACATCAGAGTTACACGCACCAAGCCATCGAGAATTTGAATTAATTCACACTGGTCTCTTATTATTAGGATGTACATGTATGTTGTTTGTACCATGTATAGTCCGTTTGACTTCTATAAATCTACAGAAAAAAATTCTTAAAAATCCAGTTTTCAAATCAACATTTTTTTTAGATGTATATTAATGTATGATATATACGAACTTTGACAATTAATCTCAAAATTGTTGGTTCATTATTAAAAAAGTTACCCATTAGGTCTCTATGTTAATCATATTTTCTGAAGTGTAAAAATCTGGATGGAGTGGGTACAAATAACAGATGTACCATGTGACATAGGAAATTTAAATATCAAAGGTATCAATAAAATTTACTATCACCTTAATGGTCAGTTAATGAATAACCTTTTAATATTTAAATGCATATGTCACATGGTAATATATACATTGAAAGCACATGTCTGTTATTTTGTTTTGATGATTGGGCTCTTGCACTATTGGTACTCACTCCTTGAAGATTTTTACACTTCTGAAAATATAATTCACATAGAGACCTAATGGGTAAGTTTTTTAATAATGGACTAAATTTTTTGAAATTAATTGTCAGAGTTCGTATATATCATATATTAACATTCATCTAGAAAAAAAATTGTTGATTTGAAAACTGGATTTTTAAGAATTTTTTTTTCTGAAGATTTATAGAAGTCAAACGGACTTTTATAGTAAGTATGGATATAGATATAAATGAACACGACAGACTATCCAATATTACACTTAGAAACAAATTAAAGTAAATCAACAGCACTTTTATTCTTACTGTTCTACATTTCACAGTCACAATAGAGTCTTCAATAATGACATTAACTCATGCCCTAAAATGAGAGTGAAACGTTACCTAGTCTGCAAATGAGTGGGACATTTTATTTCCGTTTAAAACGCTATATCTGGGGATTGTTATTTTTTCGATTCCTATAAATAGCTTTTTATCTTTCTTTGACATAATCTTCAACATACTGAAGGCGATCGGTATTTGACAGACGTAGAAGAAGAAGTAGATAATTGGTTGTTTGCTTGTTTAATGGTGTTCAAAGCCACTTTCAACAATATTTCAGTTTATATCGTACGTAGCGGTCAGTTTTATTGGTGGAGGAAACCGAATGACCCGGAGAAAATCACCGATCTGTCGCAAGTCACTGACAAACTTTATTACATAATGTTGTACACTTCGTCCTGATCGAGATTCGAACTCACAACATCAATGGTGATAGACACTGATTGCATAGGTAGTTGTAAATCCAACTGCAATACGATCATGGCCACGACGGCACCTTGTAGGAAATGAAATTAACAGCACTGTTGGTCGAAAATTACTATCATCCACAGCTACAACAAGAATATATTTTCCAAATGTATAATTATCACCTGATAACAGTATACACATACATGTGTGTAACAAACATTTTGTTGTATGTAACATCAACTAATTAATGCTTTCATTTTTGCCCCAAACGTATATTATTTTTGGTCCAAATGTTATGTCGTTTGATCCAAACGTTTATTATTTTTTAACTAAATTGTATGTCTTTTGGTCCCAATGTATATTATTTTTGGTTCAAATGTTATGTAGATTGACCCAAACATATAAATATTTTTGGTCAAAATGTTATGTTGGTTGACCCAAAAGTATATTATTTTTGGTCCAAATGTTATTTCGTTTGACCCAAACGTATATTATTTTTGGTCTAAATTTTATGTCGTTTGACCCAAACGTATATTATTTTTGGTCCAAATGTTATGTCGTTTCGCTCAAACGTATATTATTTTTGGTCTAAATTTTATGTCTTTTGACCCAAATATATATTATTTATGGTCCAAATGTTATGTCGTTTCGCCAAACGTATATTATTTTTGGACCAAACGTTATGTTGTTTCGCCCACACGTAATACATCATTTTTCATGTGTCTGAATGAAAAAAAATCTCCAAAATTGTTAGATCAATATACTTATGAACTTATCATCAAACACAAAAAAAAGTTTTTCTATAAATAGGATATTAATATAATATTTTTGATCATATATACATACACCTGAGAACCATGGGTCGTGTCAATGAAACTATCCTAAGATTTGTCGTAAGACATATCTTAGCACATAATTTAGGATAATCTTAGGACTATCCTAGGACATATCTAAGACTGTAAAACAAAGCTATCTTAACTAGGATGGTCTTATGATTGTCCTAACATAATAAACAAAGCAATAAATACATGTAGATGAAATTTACAATCAATGTATTTAATATTTGGCGATATCTACTAACAAAAAATACATGTACATAAAATTAATTTAAATAAATAAAATTTACAATGAAAATAAAATATGACTTTAAAAAATAATAAAAATAAAAGTTGAATGATAACTTTTTGTATTTCTAATATTTCATTTAAACAATTAAAAACTTTTCAACAATGTACAAGTAAGTGAAATCTATTTAATTTAAAGTGTCATCGTGTCACACAGTCGTTCATGTATAAGGTTAAAGGACAATCTCGTGCATTTTATATTATAAATAAAGCCGACGTACATGTACATTGACTTTATTACAAATCGTTTTTGCCAGCGGTACTGTATATTGTCATTATGAGTAGGAAACGAAGTCCGAATTTTACTGAGTCCGAACTACAAACGCTTGTGGATGAAGTTGAACACCACAAAAGTATTTTATTCAGCAAGCTAACTTAGGACTATACTAGGATATTCTTAGGACACCTTTTTGGTTGTCCTAACTTTAGGACAATATTTAGGAGATATCTTATCTTGAGACACTTTCATTGACCCGACTTGGGACTAAGATGTAGCTTAAGACCATCCTAGGATATGTCTTAGTCCTAAGACAGCTTTGTTGACACGGCCCCATATTATTCCTGTCTTGATAGTTTGTATGTAATAATGAATTTCCAGCGTTAAACTTCTAGAAGACGGATTAGTATATCGCCGTTAGTATAGATAAAACATTGTTGAAAGTGGCGTTAAACACCATAACCCTAAACCCGTACACGGATTAGTATAAGCCAGAATTAGCTTATTTCCGAATCCTGCAATATCTAATTTTATATTTGTGCTATTTCGTTGTATGTTTCTTAAAAAAAAATGAATAACTATGTTTAAAATGCCGTTTTAGGAATTAAATATTTAAATTGTTTTAATATATGTCATACTTGTCAAAACACAAAGCAAGTTACAGCGAATTATAATTTAGTAACAATGTGATCTCGACCAATATATAACAAAATGTGTAGAAAAATTTAGAAAACATAAATTTAATTTCATATCGTTGTAATCCCTCTCTTTCTTTCTTCTAACACATATAGACAATTTCACACCTATATTTTTTTTATTCTTAAGGAAATAAAATTGTAACAGTTCTGGCTTTTTCTTTATTATTATTATTATCACCTTTTTTTATATTTGTTATTATAGAAACGCTTTGTATATATAGATTTTAGATTTATTTAAAAACACTCAGACACATATACAGGTGTAACAAGAGGTCATTTTTTAAAATAATATATACATTCAAGACGTGACAGAATGAACATACATATAAATTAGATTATTATTTTAATATAATTCATATATATATTTTCCACTTCTTCGAACGATATGAATAAATATATATCTATGTTTCATTGTAAAAAAAAAACAAAAATAGACGATCATAATAATAAGTATATCAATTCTATTTTTGGTTTATTCTCATAAATTTATACTCCTTCAAAAATATTAGCATTTGTTTTTTGCTGCATATTATAAATTTTACAACAGAAATCATGTCATTTGTTGTCGATTGTAAACAACAGAATTGCTGCAAATTGTCAAGGATTTATAGGACTATATAAATCATTGAAATTGTCAATATTAAAAGTGCTAATCACATCGAATTTCTTCTAGCTATAGTGTACAAGCAAGATATTTTTCTCACCCTCCCAACTTTACATCAAACATAGATTAAGCAGGACCGTTGCCGATACAGGATAAACCAGACACCTCTAACAATACCTGTTGTTTTTGACGACAGGTGGGGAAGTGTGCTCCACTACCGGCGGTCGTACAGATCTTAATGAACATCTCACCTTGCTATTAATAAACTTTCAAGCAGAGAACAAAATCGATTTTTAATGAATATTCATGACTTCGCAGTCATGTGATTTTAGTGGCTGCTTTCAGGCCATTTCGACCAATTAGAACTGACACAAAGTATTAGGAATTGACTTTCTACAGAAAAACTAAATTTGGTTTTCATTCTGAAAAACTTGTGGACAAGTGGGAAAATTGTGAAAAATATTTTAATAGAAATATGTCTACGATCTCGGACTTGTCTCCGACAAATTCGGCATTTCGTTCAGATAGTCCAGGGAGTCCGACACGAGCGACTTTATCCGACATGTTAAGCCGGAACAAGTTCTTAGAAGGTAAGGTGACATTTGATACCCCTTTTCCTTTATTAATAAAATTGATTTTCCGCATGTTATTTTTCAATATTCAATTGTCGTTTATTGGTTTTTATCGGTATCAGGTCCCGAATCAAATTAATTTGTGACGGAAAGTGAGATGTTGAGCTAAGTTAATGAAAAGTGATTAAATAAATTGTTCTATATAATTAGGACGGACTAGGAATTGTTGGTTATTATTTGTAAATTAAAACTTCATTATAAACATTTGATCCTCGCTCTCTCAGAATTAGATTAACTTTCGCTCAGCATTGATGGGGCACCATGAACACAAAGATTAAGTAAGTTTATATATATTTTTACGAAATGTTTTCGTACTCGGAGTAATTTTGGCATTGGAACAAAATGAAATTAACTTGATTTAATTATAGGACGCTATACAAATTCTGATATTATTATTATTATTATTATTATATAACAATGTTGTATTTTCGTACATATTTTATATTTTCATTTCGTCGGTGCACTATTTATTTATTAAAACAAGCAATTTTTTTTTTAAAGTAATCATAATATAATATAAACAAATTAATTATTGACAAAGATAATTACGTTTTGTTTGTTAATACTTTATATTAAATCATATATTTACATATATTTATAAAACATTTATATTTCATTTTTCACATATTGATTTCAAAATCTTACTTCAAATAAATAAAAATATGATAAAAAATCATATATATTTTCTTTAATATTTTTTTTTTTACTAAGCATAACTGATTTATATGATTTTTGTCATTTGTAAATCGTTGTATGAATAAAGATTATAAGTCATTGAACCGTGTCGCTTTTCTGCTCATTCTTAATGGAGAATTAATTTGACATGAAAAGCCATATTTTCACACTGAAATAAGATGAGCAATTGTGTTAAATTTGTATTGCTGTTAAAACTAATAATTGAAACGGGTGTTGCACTTTGTTAAAATTCAATTAAATATAATTCTGCAAATGCGGGTATTCGAAAATAACCAGTCAGTTTGGTTGGTTATAAAATTATTGATTTAAACCTGTATTTATGAGATTTAATTTTGTAAATCTTAACAAAGAAAAAACAGATCATGCTAATGTACACTGTCATTCCAGAATCACCACTTTATTTTGCATATAAATAAGTATATCAAAGCAATTTATCAAATTTGTATCAGTTTTCTGTACCCCTAAATGTTGCTTGTTAAATATATCATTTGCAAAAGTATTTAACCGGTGGCTCTTATTTTAAAGTAAACACAAAATAAAATAAAATTTCATGATTAATAATATTATTGCATAACATAGATAAAAATATACAGTAAGGTTATCGTTTGCCCTTTATATATTACCTCATTTCATTTGAAAAAGTATAGAACCAGTAAGAAGCTCTTTTGAAAACTATGAAAGTAAACACAATGAAAAAAAATATTTTCATAATAATAAAAAAAAAAATCATTATATAACATATATGTACAAGTAATATTTTCTCTTTTTATATACATGTATATATACATATGGAATACATATTTCTATACCAACTATTGTAATTATTATATTAACATTTTGTAATTCAAGAAATTCAAAATTTGAATTTTGAATTTTTTATATTAACAAAATTGTAATGTCAGTCTATAACGTAATCATGGTTTATGAGAATAAAGATGGAACTTGTTGTATTTGAAATAAATAAAAATAAAATCTGTTCTTATTTGTGAACAAAATTTATAAATAAATATTGATATTATGCTCTTACTTGTGAAAAAGTTTATAAATAGCAATTAATATATGTTCTTACTTGTGAAAAAAAATTCTAAAGTGATAAGTGATCGAAAGCCAAACAAAAACAAAAAAAACATGTACCTCTCACCTCAAATCATTGTACAAAAATAAAAACCAAATACTTAACACCTCAAATCATCTTACATAGAAAATACTCCTCATCTTCAAGATTTATTACAAAAGCCAAATACCTCTCACCTGAAATCATTTGTAGAAAAAACCAAATACCTCTCACCTGAAATTGTTGTACAAAAAAAACAAATACCTCTCACCTGAAATCATTTGTAGAAAAAACCAAATACCTCTCACCTGAAATTGTTGTACAAAAAAACAAATACCTCTCACCTGAAATCATTGTACAAACTAAAAATAACAAATACCTCTCACCTGAAATCATTGTCCTCCCTCCCAAAAATACCTCTCATATCAAAGCATTGGATATGAAAAGGAGACCTAGACATATGCCAGACATTTGTATATATATAGTTGTTAATTAACAATTAACATTTTATTTGCAATATAACATACACATTATAGAGTAAAGTTACTTGAGCTCAAATTTTATAGAATTATATTCATTTACGAAACTGTACACTTTTTAGTACAAAGAAGAAAATGTAAAAGTACATACATGACAAATATAAGGGTTAGGGTTATGGTGTTTAACGTCACTTTCAACAATCTAATATTACAGGTATATCGTGGCGGTCAATTATTAGAAAATAATCTACATGTATACCTAATAAAAATTAATGTCAAAGAAAGTATACAAATAAATGGTATAACATTGTTTTATTTTAATCTATCAGAAATACACATTTTTTAGATTTTAGTAGCCGTTTTTTGTATTTTCATGTCCATAAAATATATAAATACCATAGTAATGTTTTAAAGGTTCATTGTATATGCAATGTACTATATATATATACAGGGCATTTACTCATAAATAACTATTTCAATTAACATCTATTCCGAGCGAATATATATTTTTGTCTGCCTGTCCCACGTCAGGACCTAGGGCCGTGTCAATGAAACTATCCTAAGATTTGTCCTAAGACATATCTTAGCACATAATTTAGGATAATCTTAGGACTATCCTAGGACATATCTAAGACTAAAACAAAGCTATCTTAGGACTATCTTAATTAGGTTGGTCTTATGATTGTCCTAACATAATAAACAAAGCAATAAATACATGTAGATGAAATTTACAGTCAATGTATTTAATATTTGGCGATATCTTCTAAACAAAAAATACATGTACATAAAAATAATTTATATAAATAAAATTTATATTTAAAATAAAATATGACTTCTTAAAAAATAATAAAAATAAAAGTTGAATGATAACTTTTTGTATAATTTCTAATATTTAATTTAATCAATTAAAAACTTTTCAACAATGTACAAGTAAGTGAAATCTATTTAATTTAAAGTGTCACCGTGTCACACAGTCGTTCATGTAAAGGGTTAAAGGACAATCTCGTGCATTTTATATTATAAATAAAGCCGACGTACATGTACATTCATTTTATTACAAATCGTTTTTGCCAGCGGTACTGTATATCGTCATTATGAGTAGGAAACGAAGTCCGAATTTTACTGAGTCCTAAACTACAAACGCTTTTGGGTGAAGCTGAATGCCACAAAAGTATTTTATTCAGCAAGCTGTCAAATGTCACCACGAACAGCGCAAAGAGAAAAGTGTGGGACACTATTTGTACTAAGATAAATGCCGCTAATCAAACAGACCATCGGAGGACTGTGGATGACATACGTTAAAAAGGGGGAGTGAATACAATGCCTCCCCCTTTTTTGCAGCAGACCTTGACAGACTTGTCTTCTATCAATACATCCTAGCGCATAATAGTTTATTTTGTTTTTAAATACTACATCTGTATCGTCTAAATAATCCAATGGGTTATCTCGTTCTCTAAGCACTCTATTTCGACGACTATTATGTGCCCTTCCTCTCAAACGTAAATAAACAGCGGCCATGTTTGTTCAATTTAGGACATCCTAACGATATCCTAACATAAGACTATCCTAGGATAGTCTTAGGACACCTTTTTGGTTGTCCTAACTTTAGGACAATATTTAGGAGATATTTTAACTTGAGACACTTTCATTGACCCGACTTAGGACTAAGATATATCATAAGACCATTCTAGGATATGTCTTAGTCCTAAGACAGCTTTGTTGACACGGCCCCGGGATTTCCAACGTCATATGCCGTGGTCTTTTTGTGTTCAATGAGTTCAGTTAAGATGAGAGGTGACTGTTCGTTTTGATGATATTGGTGGAAGTGATATGACCATCATTGTTTAATCTTTCTTTTCAAAATATTTCTTTTTTTTTATTGAAATAAAATTTAGTACTCCGAAAGACGGCATTCATTAAGCAGGGGCGGATTTTTCACACGAAATACCCCAAAAATGTTCGCGCCTCCCTCCGCTCGGCGCGATTTTTTTAAGTGCGTCCCCCCCCCCTAACTTGAAATCCTGGATCCGCCCCTGTTAAGTAATTTACTATAATACTGCCCTTGAAAATCTGTAAAATGCACAGAAATTTAAACGTTTAAGTTTAATTAGTTTTGTTTGTTTGATGGTGTTTTACGCCACATTCAACAATATTTCATTTATATTGTGGCGGTCATTTTTATTGGTGGAGGAAACCGGAGGATCCAGAGAAAAGCACCGACCTGTCTCAAGTCACTAACAAACTTTATCACATAATGTTGTACACAACTTTAATTAACGTTGATGGTAATATGAAGATAGATGTTATTATTATATAACATTAACCACCATGATCTAGCTTAGATATTGTTGAAAGTGGCGTTAAACACCATAAAACAAACTAATCCACATCTAAATCGGGTCACATTTGGTATATTCAACACACTTATGAGAACCCTTTTCATTTACTCTCTCAGTAATACTGACAAATAACTTGTTATTTATCTTAACATTGATCTTTTAAGCAACATTGTTTTATTTGTATACTAGTAGCATAGTCCAATAATGTCTTTTATTTTCAAAATGCCAGTCTCTTTACCAGCCGAAAATATCTTCCCTAGTAGTACATGCATGCATCAGAGTATGTCTGAGTACGTCATTAATATGTCTAAACACATTATTTTGAGATACAAAGAACGTTCTTTAGCGTAGTGTTATTTTTTACATGTGAATTAGACAACAAAAAATTAAAAATACCAATCTAAATTATCTTCTTGAAAGGGCAAACTTTGTCTTCGTCTTTGTCTAATTCGGATTCGCACTGTGTCAATTTAGACAGATCTATGTCATTATCATCTGAACCTGAGTTCAAAAGGACAAACAACTATCTACAAAACTATAAAGATAAGATCGAATAACACGCACCCCACTAAGAAAGTGTGATTATTATTTCAACACATACAATAAGTGTCAATAATATTATTTTGAAATTTATCACATTGTAATTTTAGTTTTAAAATAACACTTGAAAATAACACAACAAATTAAATATAGAACATTATGTTTAGACAAGAAATGTGTTACATTCATTCGCGAATCAAATGATGCAAATTTGAAATAATTCTTGTACATCAATTGGGTTACGACTCCAACTAGAAATATGTTGATATATTTGTATGCAGGTACATGTATGTATTATGTTCTTTATTTTTTAATTGATCACAAGCTGTTAAAATATGCTTAAATGATAGTAAATAATTGTGTTATGGATAATTAACTGCAATTGAAGATACAGACACCCGAATGAAATTTATCAATATTAAGAAAAATAGTTTACTGTCACAAGTAATATATAATTAAGACGAGTTTGAAGATACAAACGGGATAATCTAAGTCCGTAAATCGGAGAAGTACGACAACACAATGGCCAACAGAAACAGGACAAAAGGACAAACAACGATCAACAAAACATACATATACAACTAAAGATCGAGTAACACGAGCCCCACTAAAAACCGGTGGTGAACTCGGGTGTTCCGGAAAGGTAAACAGTTCCTGCTCCACTAGTGACACCCGTCGTGTTAATCTAGTTACAAACCCGGTGATAAGTCATGAATGAGGAAAGGACCGGGAAGTTTACCACAAGTCGAACATATCCGTGGTCATTTGTGACACAGATATTCCATAACGGTCAATCAAATCATGGTGGTGACCGTAAAACAGTCGAAGTGATGACTTTAGCTTATCCAAGAGGAACCCTTGGTTCTGTAGCTTCCTTGTTACCAGCAACCCTCTATCAAGGAAATCCTGATAGGAACCACAAGCTCTGGAATATCGTACTATAGTGTGCTTGCCTTGACACGGTGTGAAGATAAGACACAGGGTTTAAAACGTAAAATATACTTGTAATAATCCAGCAGGTGTTTGAAACCTCCCCAATTGTATTTTACCTTTCAAACCCTGTATCTCATTATCACACCGAGCCATGGTAAGCACCTTATAGTACACAGCATACGATATTCCAGAGCTTGTAGCTTCTATCAGGATATATCCAAGTACCAAATTAGTAACCTCACGTATTGTTTTTCAAGGCTGTTTTTAAAAATAAGTAAAAAATGTAGTTCAAATATTATAGTACAAAATACAAACTGTTGTTTCACTAACCTTTTAACATTTTGCACTTTTAACATTTAACGTCAGAGTTGTTGATTTAAAAAAAAAATTCGTGTCCTAGGCTGCTAGCTAAAATAGCCATGCCGTTATTGAACGATTAACTACGTAGCAGTGCTAGCAAATATGGCGCCAATCATATAGAATAATTTCTTGGAACATTTTAGCTAATCGTATTGGTCTAGTTACCTTAATAAATTATCATCCGTATTAAAGGCGTTGCCATTTCCTGCAATGCCACTATTTTTGACTTACGAAATTAAATTTAGTTTTTGCCGCCATCTTTGATTCAAAAGCTAGCAGACATTTTTAAGCTAGCTAGAGCTATGTAGCGGCTAGGCTAGCCTTCCATTCAATATGGTTTTTCTACGTAGCTTAACCTAGCAGTTACGATGTTGAACGCACCTCGGTTGACTGCCTTCATAAAATGAGTTTTATTTCAAGTCCGCATGTCAAGACAATAATTTCAACACAAGGTTTAGTGAGATTTTTGCCTGACATTATTCAGGGGAGTTATGGTGTTTAACGCCACTTTCAACATGGTTAATATTATACATTTGTATAATTAACAACGAATATATATTTTTTTTTTATTAGTGTACCATGTGTGCACTTCCGATTTTTAATTTCTTCGATGGTGGAGCTCATCCTAAACAGCAGGAAAGCCAAATTTAAATACCTACATATATATATTGAAAGGCAAAAAAACTCATATGTCTAAATCTACAGCTACACTAAATCTATCTATTCCAATAGTTTAAAAAAAATCTAAATATTAAAAAGTTTGAATGATTGAGTTAAAGCAGATGGAAAGTAATGTCCGCATCCTAAAGTACAACAAAACCTGCTTTAGTGACCACCTCTATTAAACAATAACTTGTATTATGTGGCCTTTATTTTATTTCCCTTATATCTTTATTTCTCATAAACCGCCATGGTAAAGAGATACAAAATACAAAATATACTATTTATGATATTTACATAATATATGTTCAGGTTGGTATCAGTTCAGTTAACTGGGTTAGGGTTATTTATATCAATTAAACCTGTATTAAGCGACCATATTTCACTGTTCCCTTGGAAGGTCACATAACTGTATTATCATAAAATTTCAATGATATATGTTGTACTAGACATGATATCATGATAGTTGACTTGCAAATGCATAATTATCAAAGGAATATTGATTAGGGAATTTGGAAAAATAAATAAAGACTCTTTACGTGAGGACGGGTAATTTACGATTCACTTTGCAACGAGAAAACAGACATTATAACACGTCACTGGTTACAGGTGACTGATCAACCATGGCCGGATAACGGTTTTTTTCTCTGCACGTGGCCATCAGGTAACGGGCGCGTGCACGCCATCAAACATAGCACCTGCTTTGTAATTATTACAAATTCATCATAAATTTAACAATTTTTTGATAGAATGCCCACCTGAAGAAAATAACAGATAGGAACATCTTTATTTTCAAAAACAATAAAACATATTAATGGAGACATGAAAAAGCATGCACTGAATTTAAGCATGGCCATTGAAACATGACAAAAAGACATTAAGAACTCTAAAACCATATTTATTTGTATTTTGCTTAGAAACAACAAAAAACTTAATCTGTAATAATGATATCCACACAGCTATGAAGCCTTCAACATAGACAAAATGTGCAACGATATAACTGAAATATTCTTGATTAGATTAGATTTTTTAGTGCTTAACGCCGCTTTCAGAAATATTTTAGCTAAATCATGACATGGCGACCAGCTTTAGAGGTGGAAGAAACCGGAGTACCAGGAGAGAACCACCGACCATGGGCAAGTAACTGATAAACTTTATCACTTACGCTGTGAGTCGAGTGCACCCTTTTTGTAATTTATAAAGCCGGGCGCGAACCCACGCCGTATTGGTGATGGGCTTGTATGAGTTTTTAGGTAATCCAACTACCTAACTCATTGAGCCACCCGGGCCCTTTGAAATATTGTTTAAAGTGGCATTAAACACCATAAACCAACCAACTTGAACTTAAAATAAACAGGTCATATTCTATGCATGTGTAATTAAGAGGTCAAGATAAATAAAACATTACAATTAAACCTATATTAAGAGGTCACGTCTGGGACAAAGAAAAAGTGACCTTATAAGACAGGTGATCTCTTAAAAGGGGTTCATTTCATATGAAATTTTCTATGACAAGACAAGAAAATGGTGACCTTTTAATACAGGTGGCTGCTTAATAGAGGTGACTGCATGGGCAGGTTTAACTGTATTTATATGAACCCTTGCTATTTTAATAGACTTTTTGCACATTTCATATTTGATTCTAAAATTATAATTACGATAAGCACGCTGACTCCTAGCATTCACCCACTCTGCTACTGTACTTTTAGGTGTCAGGATGTCTATCAAATGTAATTCACAAGTTAGTCGCCCGATTTGTATGTTGTTGACGTAAGCATACACGTGTTTATACTTTAAAAGGTACATGTATGTTGACACAAGCACATGTTAACACTCTTATTAAGGTATATTGTCGTTCGTATTCGTAATTTTTTTGTCCAGATATTTTTTATTTTAAGCCATAAATTAACGTTTATTATCGAGTTAGAAAGTAAAAAGTACATCCATAATCTGTCATATTCATGTCAGTTTTCATTGGTGGAGGAAACCGGAGTACCCGGAGAAAACCACCGACCTGTCGCAAGTCACTGACAAACTTTATCACATAATGTTGTATCGAGTATACCTCATCATGATCGAGATTCGAATTCACAACTTAAGTGATGATGGGCACTGATTGCACATATAGTTGTAAATCCAACTACCATACGATCACGACCATGACGGTCTTTCATGACGAATTTGGTAGACCGTGATTTCGACCTTCTTTATAATAATAATAATCTTTATTTGTAAAATTACGCCCATAGGGGCCAAGCAAATACAAACTAAACAAAACAATACAAATCACGAATATACAAATAAATTGCTCATTCAATTTCAACTAAAGAACATGAATTGCACTGACCAATACGATTGTATTGTATTGTATTGTCTAAAAGTTACAAGTGAAATAAAAGTTGTGACAGTGATCAGCGTTTCTGCCTATGGGATATAAAATAATTAACTAATATTGATTTTATTTGAGTAGATGCAAAATAATATCATAATATGTCAGTTGACCTTGCATATTTCATCTAGAACATCTGTAAAAGTAAATTAGCAAAAATAATGATTTTTGATTCGTGTATAGAAAAAACAAAGACACCCACCTCATAAGTTAAATAGTTTGCACCTTAGTGAACCCTTGTATTTTCATGTTGTTCTGTGTGGTTGGTTTTTTTTTTTTTTTTTTTTTTTTTTTTTTTTTTTTTTTTTTTTTTTTTTTTTTTTTTTTAAGTTATGATGTTTTATGCATACGAGGTAGGGTTATGGTGTTTAATGCCACTACAATATCATAGTTATATCGTGGCGGGTTGTACGGGTCCATACCTTATCTAAAACATTGGTAACGGCAATATATATATTTAATGTCTTAAAAGTCATCAACCAATCAACAATATATATATATATATATTCTAAGTGCTTAAAAGTCACCAATGATAAGTATACGTATATAATAGTACCAGATTCCTACAGTCGAACTTCCGCAGTGACTATTTCCTTTAAAGGCGAGTCTTCATTTAAAAAAAAGACCGTCAATTGTTAATTTGTTAAAACGTTTTTTTTCCCCTCAAGTTATTCATACATACAACAGCTTAAGCATGTTTTTTTTTTAATCAAATTCAAATTCAAATTCAAAATTTTATTGTCATTAAACAATAGTTTGTGACAATTATACAAATAAACAGACAGGTAACAAAGAGAACATAAAATCGACATTTTCAAGTAAATATGTTAGGAGTCCCCTGTCCTCAGTTCTAATGATTTTTTTTTAAAAGGAACGCTGTTTATTTACTTGAGATGGTGTTGATGGATTTAAAATATATGAAAGTTTTTCTGATTCTGATAAGTTATTAAAAATTTGATTTTCGTTGTTCAAAATGTTTAAAAAAGAAGACCTCAATTCAGAATTTATCGTGCAATGTAAAAGAAAATGTTTCTGGTCATCTATACACTTACAGTGTGAGCATAAACGTTGCTCTCTGGGAATATTTAAATGTCTCCCCTTTTCTATTAATAGGTTGTGTTCACTAATTCTAAGTTTTGTTATTAGCTTTCTGTATTCAAAATTAGATATAGATAAGTAACTTTCCAATGATAAATTTTGTTTTAAATTTGAGAATAAATATAATTTACTTTTTTTGTCTAATTTTGAGAGCTTATTATTTATCATTAATGGAGCATTGAGTGTATCTTTATTAAAATTGTTGGCTGCCTCGGTATTCCAGATGTTTTATTGTATAGTCTTGATTAGGAGATACATGTAGATACGTTTTCATAGATTCCTTTAAATTTAAATATATATTATACGAGTTACATTGTCCTTTTAGCAACTGCCCTTGGTGACCATTGCACTTGAACGATAACATATTGTTTTTGTGCACTGGTTATGAGGAGGACAATATCTTTTCATTATTATATTATAATAGTTACGAGAAAGTTTATGGCTAAAGCCTTGTATAATATTGTTACTTGCAGAGCATTACAACCAGAAAATGTCCCTTCAGCACCTGCCCTTGATGACCACTACATTTGGACGACTATACTATTTGTCCTTGTGTACTGGTCATGAGGGGGACTTAATTCTTTCTTTTAATTGTATTTGTTGTATTGCTTTGTATGCATGTGAGTGTATATATGTATATATATATATGTGTATGTATGTGTATATGTATGTATGAATATGTAAACTAACACACATACATGTAGCTCTGCCCTATGCCATGTATTCTGGACTGCTGAGGTAGCCTTGTTATATTATATTACAAGATAGTTTCTATATACTATCTGGTTGGATTAATGCTTGTATATGTTTATATGAGTTAATAGTAATCCTTTATTCTGCATTGTATTTGTTGTAATATTTAATCATTGTAATACTTATGCCCCTTGTGGGTCCTTGATTTGGTAAATAAAGTTCTTATAATACGAGTTTGTTAAGCCTGTGTTTTCGTCGTTTTTTTTATAACATTATTTGTAATGCAAGTTTGTTAAACCTGTCTTTTCGTTGTTTTTTTTTTTAATATTTGTAATACGAGGTTGGTAAACGTGTTTTTCCAATTCTTTTGTTTTTTTTGTGGTTTTTCTTTGTTATTGAATTTGTCTGTGCTTTGTTGTTTGTTGTTTTTCTCTCTTATTATTTGTAATTCTCTTGTGGCATTATTAAATATCATATAATATGTCATCAATCAGTATAATGTTGGTTTTTTTTCTTTTCTTATGGTTATTTTATTTATTATTGATATATTTTTTTTCTTCTTCTCCAATTTTTTAACCTCGATAAATTGAAAATTTATTATCACAGTATAAAACAAACATAAGTTGTAATTTCTATAATTTCTAGTTCTCTAATATCCAAACATTTTACCTGAAATTCATATTAATGGAACATTGATCAAAATGATTGTTACACAGGTGAATCTGCAATAAAAAGGTCTTGGAAAGCAATTGTCATCAGCTCGTCTGCATGCTAACGGCGAAGTTGTCAATGCGTAAAAAAGATAAAATCGGAAACAATAACGGGCCGACAGTGAATGAATTTTTCTCCTCTGGAGCTATATGGATAACAAACTATATCCTGCATGTGTAAAGATAAAACTTCCGTCGTTAGGAAGTAATTTACCTGTTTATTGAGCGAAGTAACGGTCCTAAGCTTTTGTTAATTTATCATGAAATCTATCAGGTGTGAAATGTTTGGTTTAAAATGTAAATTTAATACACTGGGTAAAGGCAACAATGACGTTTTATCTGGATGGCTGCTCATGGGACTCGCAGATTTATAGAACACTTAAATTTAGCTTTATAGCAATTATAATAGTAAGATCTTTTACAGATAAGTAGCATAAAATTCTACGTTTCATCTCACTTTCCTGTAGTAGTAGTGTTTATTGGAGGCGATAATTCTACTTCAGAATTCTTTATAAATTGTGGAGTAAAATGTTCGGTGATTCACTTTCTCTACGCGGATATAAGGAAAAAAAACATGTTTTTCTGGACATTTTTTTCTTTCATTACAATAATCTTTCTAAAAAAAAAGGCCCTTTCCTAGTACCATTTCTATCAAAAATATGGCGTTATTTTAATTTTTGGAATCACGGTCATTTTGCAGTTTGATATTTAGATACGCTGAATTAAAAAAAAAAATAATATTCTATCAGAAGAACTTAACATTGCCCAGATGTGACTCACGTGTCACACAGAGTTACGATCAGTTGCACATCGTCAGCCATAAGGTACCGAAAACCGTAGAAATATAAACACGGTGTGTTTTGAAAAGATACATCCGCAAGTCGCGTGTCAGTCGCGTGGCAAAATATTCACGCTTCCGAATATAAAGTTCGAAATGACACGAGGAATTCCGATGGGACAGATAACAATACACGGTAATTTTCTAGATTGTTGCCAGCGTACATATTTTAAATGGACATTTGTCATGGATGATTTTAGTTTCCATTTTCAATAGCCCTATTATGTTATATTCTTTAATTTTTTATCGTAATATTAAAGGGTCTATAAAAAATATGTTTCTTTAATAGGTAAAAGCTATGTAATATTGCTTACAAATACTAAAGTTTGTCAGTGACTTGCGACAGTTCGGTGGTTTTTCCGGGTACTTCGGGTTCCTCCATCAAGAAAATTGACCGCCACGATATAACTGAAATATTGTTGAAAGTGGCGTTCAACACAATCACCACAACCCTAACAGTCGACTATGAAATGAAAATATATATATATATACTTTTTTAAGGTTGTAACACCACCATGTCATACGTTTCATCATCATTTAGCCAATAAACAGATTTTCTACATTGGTGTTTTATTAAAATTTTGGTTTAAATACAGGATTCCAGTTTATTCAGGGTTCGATTCAGACAGCCTTCATTGTATATATCAATACTAATTAAGAATAAATAGAGTTACTATAATCTTCAACATAAAAAAGAATTTTTTTTTTTGGTAATAAATATTATTGTCGCTTTATCTTTCTCATTCTAAATCCGTTTTAAGCATTCATGATGTAATTTACTTAGGTTTAGTTTGATAGTGTTTAACGCCATTTTCAACAATATTTTAGTTATATCGTGGAGGTCAGTTTTATTGGTAGAGGAAACCGGAGTACCCGGAGAAAACCACAGGCCTATCGTATGACGTAATTGGAGAGAATGCTCGTTGTGTATAGACAACAATAACATGTACATGTACGGCATTATTATTAATTTTTTTTTTTTACAATCCTTTTGTTTTTGTGACATTAGATCAATATTTAGATGATGTGGTGATATTTATCACAGTTTGTAACCAGAGGATATCATTCTGCTGTCGACAGTTTGTCTAAAGCCAGGTGATGAACAATCCTCGGGGTGGACTTACACATAACAGGCGCCTCATGTAACAAAAGGCGTTGATCAGTTGGCTCATCTTCAAGTGATAAATTGCACTTCTGAAGTCGGGGTCAACACTCCGGTTTTTATTAATTCTCAAGTGTCAGTATGGGTCAGTTTCATTTCATCCCAGAAGTGACCACGTCAGTCCGAATATAAAACTGGTTATTATAATGATCGAAAATCGATGGACAAAGGTTATGGGAAATTGACCCGAATTATGACCAAGCAGGGTGAAATTGAACCGTCCTTATGTGCAGAAAATATGACATAAAAGGGTTTTATTCGTTCTGTAATGAAGTTAATCTCTACCAAAGAAAAGATGAAGCCAATTTAAGGGGTCTCGTGTTCATCATTAAAAATAAATAAAAGATACATTTTACAAGAAGTTATTTTTGCATAAAGCAGTAAAAATATCTTTTGGGCCCCCCATTTGGGGTAACTTCACAAAACATATAAAAAAGAGATGGGCTTACAAAGTGTAAGTACATATTCGTTAAAACATTAATCAGGTTACAAATGTAGGTCTAACGATCGTCTCAGTCATTGTGATGTAGATCTCTGGATGTATGTAAACTAATTTTATGGCAGCATCTGGAAATGTTAGTATATATTATTGTTGTATTTAGAATAAATAAATAAATAAATAAATAAATAAATAAATAAACAAACAAACAAACAAACAAACAAACAAACAAACAAACAAACAAACAAACAAACAAACAAATAAATAAATAAATAAATAAATAAATAAATAAATAAATAAACAAATAAATAAATAAATAATCTAGCATTGGATATAATATGAAAAGGAAAAGTAAAATTAGATGTAATGATATCGGTCAGTTCCTGCAAAAACTTGTATAGATACATTCTTAAAGTTAAAATAAAAAGAAATAAGGCATTTTAGGGGTCCACATTTGACGTCATTCTGAAATGTTATAGCGAAGCGTCAAATAAACGTGATAAATGTTTAAAGTATTTTAAATCGATTTTTTATTCCAATATTAAATTCAATGCATGAATAAATTAACAATCGGTGCTTGAATTTAACCCATTCAAGTTAGACAAAAGGTTGTTCTATTTGTTTCTCTTGGGATGCAAACAAGATATAATTAAGAATATAAAATTAAAAGCAAAAAAACTGTATAGGAACAGCCTTTATATTACGGAAATGAAGAGTTCCTATTCTTCACCGTTCTGTCGTACACAATGAACGATCCCTTCACAATCTGGATACATATTTCATAACAAATTTATCAAAACAAACCAATGAATAAATTATTGATGTTTTGTTAACTTAAACAGCCAAACTTATTCATATCATTTTCTAAAGCCTGCACTTAACACTGCACATCCCAGCATGCAGTGTTGAAAATAGTAATTTTACTGTCTGTTTCCGCATTGATCAGTTTTTGTTCAACAGATGGCGTACCGGTTTGACAAAGCATATGAAGGCGATACCGTACGGTGTATATTTCACAATCTGTACCCCCGGGGCTGTCATCTTATTACTAGTTATGATAAACGTGACGACAATTATCTCACTAAATTATAGCCTCGCTTTAATTAATGTGAATTTTATTAATATCAATATTTCAAAGATTTAGCAACTGCGTTGTCCTCGCACTGTCGTCTGCAAAATGAATACGATTATTATGATAACCAATTAATTGTCGTAAAATCTTTGATTTTAGAAGTAAATTCTTTATTTTAGAAGCAAATTTCTTCATCTATTATAAAATGAAATGTATTTAATTGTTTATTTAGCCAAGTTATTATTAGCATACCTTTTTCATTGCAACATATCAAGCAGATGAATGTCTCATAAACGTAAATATTTGTATTGTCGTAATTTTATTATTTTTATTAATAATTCAGAACGTTGCTTGTTGGAGACAATTGTTAATTAGGAAGTCGGTTTAAGCCAACAATAATTATTGTCGTTTGAAACAGTATATCAGGTGCAATATGGTAAAATGTCTGTCAAGCTGTAAGACTAATAAAAAATGTTCCAAACTGAACTATTAGGCTGAAATCTTGATATGTTTTGACTACTGATAAAGAAGGATATTTTTTAAGAGAAAATGGGTACATGTAATTTTGATTAGATATCTACGTTTTTATTATAAAAAAAAGATTGAACGACAATTCCATTATAGAAAGAAGAAAAAATCCGGTTGTTTGTTGTTCTAATTAAATTAAGTCATACATTACTTATTTGATTTTTTGTTGTTGTAAATGATAAACAAACCCTACGTGAAAAAAAAATACTATCCATTTATTGTATACCTTATATTCTACGGAACCTCTTTAAATATCAAAGACAGGCATATTAAAACCTGGAGAGTGCAAAAACGACGAGTGAGTGAGTTATTGTTGTTTAACGCCAATTCAACATTTTTTTCAGCTATATCATGGCGAGAACAAGTTAATTTTCAAAACGAGGAATTGTATACACACTGGGAAGAGTCGTGGGGAAGAGTGTTGTGTAACTCTGTTTCCAGAACGCGGCCACCATTTTTTAAGTTTTGCCGACAATTTCAAATAATACTCACAAGGTTGCGCTTACCATTTTTTAATTCGATGAACACGTAAATGAAAGACATAAACTCAGAATCAGTTATATACATTTTCCAAGTGTTCGTTGATTGAAATATCCTTTTTATAGAAAACGCTTTAAAAGAATGAATTTCTAACTGTAAAATGTGATTTTGGCCATTTTTCTTCAATCCGACAAAATAGATTTAGAAATTACTTTACACTAAGTAACGTTAGATAATTATCCAGAAGCGACAATTATCGAAATTTTGAAACTAGGAAAAATAATCAAATTAGGAGATTGGCGAGAACGTGTGTTTGTGTTTTTATTGAATTATTGTCATGTGCTACGAGGAGACTTGACTTTTCTTGTTAACATCAAGCTTAACCACTGATTGAATCCAAGGAAATACAAATCAAACTATTTCAAGATTAAACTGTGGGCTTATAGGGGAGGGTCTCTTGTAACTCTGTTCTTAGGGGAGGGAACTACGTAATTCTGTACTTAGGGGAGGGAACTGCGTAATTCTGAACTTAGGGAAGGGAACTGCGTAGTTCTGTACTTATGAATGGACTGTGTAATTATCTTTAGTAAGGGGAAATTGCGTAACTCTGTATATAGGGAAGAACTGTGTAATTCTGTACTTGGGGAGAAATTGTGTAATTCTGTACTTAGGGAGGAATTGTGTAATTCTGTACTTACGGAGGAACTGCGTAATTCTGTACTTAGGAATGGATTAGTGTAATTATCTTTAGTAAGGGGAAATTGCGTAACTCTGTATGTAGGCAGGAATTGTGTAATTCTGTACTTGGGGAGAAATTGTGTAATTCTGTACTTAGGGAGGAATGTGTGTAATGCTGTACTTAGGGAGGAATTGTGTAATTCTGTACTTGGGGAGGAATTGTGTAATTCTGTATTTAGAGAGGAATTGGGTCATTATCTTTTGTAAGGGGGATTGTTTAACGCTGTACGTGGGGGAAATTGTGGAACTCTGTACTTAAGAAGAGTGAATTATGTACCTCTGAAAGTAATGGTAGGGAATTATTAAACTCGGTATTTAAGGGGGAAATGTGTAACTCTGAATATCTAGAGAGGGATTTGCGTAAATCTGCATTTCATGGGGGAGAGGGGGGGAGGGGGAGGGACAATTGCTTAACTATGTACGTTGAGGAGGAATTGTTTGACACTGTAGTTAGGGGGAATGTGTAACTCTCTGTACTTATGGATTTGCGTAGCTTTGTGTTGTTTTATGGGGGTGGGGATTGTGTACCTCTGTACTTAGCAGAGGAAATTGTTTGACACTGTACTTAAGGGGAGGACATTGCTTAACCTTGTATATAGGAGTGGTGATTATGTAACTTTGCACTAAATGGGCTAATTGTGTATCCATATAATTACTGTACTAAGTGGGAGGAATTGTGAATATCTGTTTATTGGGAGTTATTGTGTATTTCTTTTCAGGAGGTGAAATTGTGTAATTCTGTACTAAAGGGGGAGCATTATTGTAACAAAGGGGGGATTTTGAATATCTGTGTATTTATTTCCATGAGGAGAAATTTGTATAACACTGTACAAAGGGGAAGTATCTCTGTAACAAGGGGTTTACTTATGGCGTAAACATTGCCTTAACTTTTGAAAGGTTGAACAATTTTGGAAAGAGATTCTTTACACACCACTAACGAAAATAATAACCACAAAATGTGAAAATATAAAGCATCCGTATATAGATTAAGTTTACGATTTTGTATTCAGTGAAATTATTAGAAAAGTAGATCTATGATAGATTATTGAAGGGGGCAAAGTGGGTAAGGTTGTTTATTTCTCACAACAAGCATAATCCCTCAAACGTGGGTTCGAGCAATGAGGAGTAAGAGCAAAGACTGGTTGCCTCGGAGGTAGTCCAATGTGTCCGCGTTGAAGGACAGGTCTACCTGCGAAATGTTGTTTTCTGAGAGTTAGCACTATTAAAATCTAACTCAGTGTGTTGGTCTAGTACAAAGCAGACATCATCATCATCTTATAAAAATGTAACTTTTACTCGCCATAATATGGCTGAAAAATTGCTCACTTGGCATTAAACAACTTTATGTGGCCATCCTTCTTACCTACAAAAGAATATTTAATTTGAAATGCATCGAGTTATATCTATTTGTGTAAATGAATCAAGTTATTAGATATAATAGGTAGTAAATATATGCATGTACATATATATCTGGTTCGAGTAAACACATTTTATTTGCCAAAAAATGTACGTAATCCAAGTATAAATTGAAAGAAAATTACTGTAAACAGGTAAACAATCAAACTTGCCCCCACAATAATTGATTGCTTGATTGATTGGTGTTTAGCGCCAACTGTAGCAATATTTCAGCTATATATCGTGGCGTGAACAAATTTCATGTTAACGTAGACACATAGAAGAGCATTAGAAATAAAACATACTTGTCTAGTCCCCACAATAAAACATACTTGTCTAGTCCCCACAATAAAACATACTTGTCTAGTCCCCACAATAAAACATACTTGTCTAGTCCCCCACAATAAAACATACTTGTCTAGTCCCCACAATAAAACATACTTGTCTAGCCCCCACAATAAAACATACTTGTCTAGTCCCCACAATAAAACATACTTGTCTAGTTCCCACAATAAAACATACTTGTCTAGCCCCCACAATAAAACATACTTGTCTAGTCCC
>MJUT01022786.1:44646-102518 GCA_002080005.1 Gigantidas platifrons
ATGTGAGCATGTTTCCTGCATTATCATGGAGAGAATTAAGAAGTTTATTTTTTTGATGACACGAATATGAAGTCTATTTTCCGGTAGGCTACTGTACTGAATTTTTGTCGACAAGTTGGGCCTCTCGGATAAATTACAATAACTCCGAACCAATAAATCTAATTGTTCTTAAAGATATTGAAATTGTCCAAAGCATCACAAATCGCAAGCATGTTGTAGAAAATAATATTGATAGCTATCAACTAATAATTCTAAAATTCACATAATACACACATATGTGTAAATGACTATGGGCAACAGATTGCTTATCAATATTCAACAATATTATCTGTACGAAGAATTTCTCGGATTTGAACGAGATTTCTCATAAGATCCGCTAGGGAAATCCCATCTATATTTGAACAATAAAGCCTTTATCAATCCAACAGTGATAATGAATCCTTCCTTCGATCACTTATCTGGACAAATCAACTTGCATTCCAGCCATCCAACGCGCTTTAGTCGTAGAATTTTATCAAAAATATTTTGTCACTTTTCATCACTCGATCAACGGAAGTGCCAATTTCAATGGCCGCTGATATTCTAGTTATGTCGTTGCAAGCACTTTTCTTGAGGGAGGAAACTGGAGTACCCAAGCAAAAATACAAAATGCTACAAGTTGAACAATCACACAGGGAATCGAATTCAATGACAAAAATTGTCAATGACATAAACGGCCATTGGTGTATGCGTACAGATGTAAATCTAACTAACAATATGAAAACATCATCAGGTGTCAAGCAAACACATAAAAACTAAAATCTAATATAGAACAGGGAATATACAGTGAAACCAGTCTAACACGAACACTGCATAAACCAGAATCCTGTATATACCGAACACTGCATAAACCAGAATCCTGTATATACCGAACACTGCATAAACCAGAATCCTGTATATACCGAACTTTAAATAAAGTCTCAATGTTAAGGACATCTTTGCGAATTTAACATGTATATACCTAACTCCTGTCTATTCTGAGGACAACATTTCATCATAAGGAGGTTCGTTTTATACAGGGTTCACTGTAAATCATTTTTATTAATACATCTGCATTTATTCAAGTTAACACCCTTTCGTTCGTAGCATGTATTTACTTTAACAAAGTAGTCTTTTGACAATTTCCAAGTCAAAACGCTTAACACAATCTTCTTTTGGAATTAAACTTATCCTGCAGGTTTAATCGGGACTTACTCTCAGTGATTAAAAAACCCAAATAAAAACGTAAAAATGTAAACTCAATACGCTCGATAAAATAAACGTTAGAGAAAACCGAAGGAGCATGCAAGAAGGAACAATCCAGAGACACAGGCAACATAGGGTACACAAGACACAGGACAAATAAACGTTAGAGAAAACCGAAGGGTCAATCAAGAATGGATAATCTAGAGACACATGCAACATAGGGTACACAAGACACAGAACAAATAAACGTTAGAGAAAACCAAAGGGTCAACAAGAATGGATTATCTAGAGACACAGGCAACATTGGGTATACAAGACACAGAACAAATAAATAGGGCAATTAAGAATGGATAATCTAGAGACACAGGCAACATTGGGTATACAAGACACAGGAGGAAGACAGAAAACAACACAGAAAGCTAACAAGATGAGAAACACGGACCCTGCAAAAATAAGCAATTAAAGACATAAAAACACAAAATATATAGCTATAATCTGACAAAATATCTTCTTCTTCCAAGTACAGGACTAAGCTCTATGGATGGAGTATGTAGCGTCCCAGAACTGTGTGCGCTATGTACATGGACAACGTACTTTAAAATTATGATAGCAAAAATAAACAAAATTAACTATTTACATATATGTACAGTGGCTTACTATGTGTATTTAAAGGTGGGTTGGGAATCCGTCAAATGTTAGTGTAGAAATACCACTTTGGAAGGATTCTAGGTTAGGTGAAAGAGCTCTATGAATCTAGTCATAAACATACTTTCTTACCAGTTCCTTTTTTTTTTAAATCTTATTATAATTTGATCAATCTTGTAAAAATACAAGTCTTATCGTAAAAGACTTTGTTCCGGAGCACCTGAATTCACTCTGGTTTTTTAATGGGGGCGAGTGTTGCTCGATCTTTAGTGTTCTGTGTTGTATGTTGTCGATCATTGTTTGTCCTTTGTCTCCTTTTTTTTTAGTCACTGTATTTTCTGCCCTTCTTCGGGTTACTTCTTCTGATCTTCCCTTTGATATCTTCAAACTTTTCTTTCATCGATTATATAATATCCATAACGGAAACACCAGTGTTCTGTTGTAATATAAATGACGCCATGTTATAACTGGTGTCAGATTCAAGAGAAGTCGTCGTTAGTGCAGCTACATTCCACATGATTCAGATGTCTGATGTATATAGAAAAAAGACTTTCGATAACAATATTTTTGTTTATCTAACATGTATCCAGTATAATCAACAACTGTGGTCAACCGTCATACAGTTGAATTTTCAATGTGTTATTATTAAATTTTATTAATCTTCGATTTGTTGATTTCCATTACAAACTAGATTATTGATAAGACTTTATTTTTCCCCAGCTTACAATGATACATTTTCTAATGGTGAAATACATTTTATTCTATACCTTGCGGAATCAAAATCGTTTGATATAACAAAATGATTGCAACTGCAGAAAACCATTCCTCGTGATAAGGATCAAATTTATTTGTAAAAGTGTATCAAATGTTTCTTCAGTTATTCGAGATAACTATTTTTACATCGACAAATTCATACACACAAAAAGAAAAAGAAAGAAATTTCTTTATCTTGTACTTTGCATGTCAGCTAATACGCCAAAAAGCCAGTGTAAAATGTACGTGCTATAGATCTGTAATAAGCTTAACACACAGGTAACGTCTGTCATAGAATAAAGCGTCTTATCGATTCTGATAGTATTATACTTTTGTCTCGGCTTACAAACTGGCCAACTTTACTTTAAATACCCCCAATCACCTGACAAAAGGTGATGATAATTCCTTTTATTAGGAAACGTGTAATCCGATTACCTTACAATGTCAGATCTTCAAATCCAGCTGTTTTCTTGTAAAGAACGATTTTTTACCGTACATTCTTTAGCTCTCTGTCATTCATCTTTTTATTTTTCTGTGTTGTCTTTTCTTATTTTGTTTGGCTTTGTCATGTGTCCTGTATGCCCAATGTTTTCAGTGTATTTGGAATTTCCATTTTTGATTGCCCCTTCGATATTCTCTAACGTTTACTTAAATCCATCCATGTTCTTACTTTATTACGCTTTATCTAATTTCTGGTAGCTAACGTGTATTATTTCCAAATTCCTTTCATTTGATTAAAATGCATGTATCAAGTGGGAAAAGTCAAATAACTAACCTTCGAACCTGAGTTCATCCCAGTTTTTAGTGTGGTTTGTGTTGCTCGATCTTTATTTTTCTGTGTAGTGTTTTGTAGATTAGTGTTTGCATTTTGTTCTTTTTGTTTACGCCATAGTGCTGTTTGTCTTTTTGTTCTTTTTCTTACGCCATAGTGCTGTTTGTCCGTCTTTTATTTGCAGGTTCTCATTACCCCTTTGTTCTTCAAACTCTTCCTAATTTGAATAAAAAAATATTTCCATGACGAAAAATAAACGTCATAACATGTCAGGTTGTAATTTGCAAAATGGAGAATTTGTGGGTCTTTAAAATGAAGGCGGATGTCTTTTATATGTCATCTATTTGATCATGGCCGGCGTTGTGAAGTAGTAAAATGACAATAACGTGTGTATTATTAGTGAGCCATACCCGGAGTTTCTTTACTCTAGTGGATGTCAGTTCTACAATAAACCACTAAATAAATATAAGGTTTCCTCATCCTGGACACATTATTGTGTTCTGTGTACATTTAGAAGATTATTAAATTACACCGAGGATTCCTTTTTTGGTTTTAACAATATTTATTCTTGAACAAACACAAATAGTATATCATATATATGAAAGATAGTTTTGTTGATATTTGTGGAATCGTGCACTATCAATGTTTCAACATTTCCTTCACATAATACACAAAATGTGTGTTCGTGGATGCTCCCATTTCTGTTTTATTTAATTTTCCAGATTTGTGTGTATTGACGTTTAATTATATAGAAATATGGTTTTTAAATATATATAACTTACATTTTATATTGTTTCGGCCTTTGTTTATTCTAATAAATTTGCATTTGTTCCCGTTTATAGTCATGTGTTGTTGTTTTTTTGTTTTTGTTTTTTTCTCAATTTTTTCAATTTTAATTTCCAAGTGGCACATTTATGTTAAATCTTTGTTTACTCTCCTCAAGTGATTGTACAGAAAATGATCAAAGAGAATAACCCATTATTAGTTGTCTGTATCAGTCCTACAAATTGACCCAAGACAGGATATCCTTCATTTAACATTAGATATGTGTGATTGGACAAACTTGGAGTGGTTTATCTATATATGTGTGTCCTTCGGTCTGCTTAAGTGTTTACCTTTTTGAGTGCGATAATTCCTTCTATCTGCAATACCAAATGAAATCGGAACAACGGAAGTGTGAATCTCGACATGATTTGATTTTGATTTGATTTATTGTGTTTAACGCCACTTTCAGCAATATTTCAACTATATCATGGCGACTAGTTTTAGTGGTGGAAAAAGCCGGTGTCTCCGGAGAGAACCACCGACCATGGGCAAGCAACAAGTAAACTCTATCACTTGCGGCTGTGAGTCGAGTGCACCCTTTTTTTTAATTTACAAAGCCGATCTCGACTTGATACTGTATATTCAAAATATACGCCGTGAACAACAATGTCGTCATGACTCTTACAAAGATTTTATTTGTCACCATTCTGTTTTGTGTGCCCAACATTGACGGGTTCTGTTTCTTCTAAAGTTTATTTACATATGATCCCTATAAAATACCCGGATATAAGTTGCATAATTTACATCACACATAATACAGAAACCCACTCCTTAAACATTGCAAAAATGATTTACAAATAAGAAAATTTTAAAGACATAAACGGAAACTCTATTACCATAATTCTAACGATATGTAAAATACAACATCTCGATCTATCAAAGATGCATGTTTACTGGACGTGTTGGCGCGTGCCTTACGACGATTCTCTTGTTCTGTGATTGATGAATTCTTTGGAACAACATTTAAAGTTGACATGCTGTTTGTTTATTGGACGACATCCCATCTGTCATTAATTTTGCTAAACTTATCGGAACGATGGATGAAAATCATTTGTAATTTATTTTCTTTATATTAACAGTCATCATAATATAAAATACAGAATCGATAAAAACAAATGATATCAATAATAATAATAAAATATTATTGTTTTTTTATATACTAAATTTCACTAAAATATTCTCCGCCATACAAGTTTGTGAGATGAATTTCCACCAGAAGCGTTGGATATTCCATAGAACTTTATGTGATAAAAGTTTGTGTAAGTGTAGATGGGTTGGTGCTTTTCTCCAGGTAATCCTTGTGTAAGTGTGGATGGGTTGGTGGTTTTCTCTAGGTAATCCTTGTGTAAGTGTGGATGGGTTGATGGTTTTCTCTGGGTAATCCTTGTGTAAGTGTGGATGGGTTGGTGCTTTTCTCCAGGTAATCCTTGTGTAAGTGTGGATGGGTTGATGGTTTTCTCTAGGTAATCCTTGTGTAAGTGTGGATGGGTTGGTGGTTTTCTCTAGGTAATCCTTGTGTAAGTGTGGATGGGTTGATGGTTTTCTCTGGGTAATCCTTGTGTAAGAGTAGATGGGATGATAGTTTTCTCTAGGTAATCCTTGTGTAAGTGTGGATGGGTTGATGCTTTTCTCCAGGTAATCCTTGTGTAAATGTAGATGGGTTGGTGGTTTTCTCTGGGTAATCCTTGTGTAAGTGTGGATGGGTTGATTGTTTTCTCTAGGTAATCCTTGTGTAAGTGTAGATGGGTTGGTGGTTTTCTCTGGGTAATCCTTGTGTAAGTGTAGATGGGTTGGTGGTTTTCTCTGGGTAATCCTTGTGTAAGTGTGGATGGGTTGATGGTTTTCTCCAGGTAATCCTTGTGTAAGTGAAGATGGGTTGGTGGTTTTCTCTGGGTAATCCTTGTGTAAGTGTGGATGGGTTGGTGGTTTTCTCTGGGTAATCCTTGTGTAAGTATGGATGGGTTGGTGGTTTTCTCTGGGTAATCATTGTGTAAGTGTGGATGGGTTGGTGGTTTTCTCTAGGTAATCATTGTGTAAGTGTAGATGGGTTGATGGTTTTCTCTGGGTAATCATTGTGTAAGTGTGGATGGGTTGGTGGTTTTCTTTAGCTAATCCTTGTGTAAGTGTGGATGAGTTGATGGTTTTCTCTGGGTAATCCTTGTGTAAGTGTGGATGGGTTGGTGGTTTTCTCTGGGTAATCCTTGTGTAAGTGTGGATGGGTTGGTGGTTTTCTCCAGGTAATCCTTGTGTAAGTGGGGATGGGTTGGTGGTTTTCTCTAGGTAATCCTTGTGTAAGTGTGGATGGGTTGGTGGTTTTCTCCAGGTAATCCTTGTGTAAGTGTGGATGGGTTGATGGTTTTCTCTGGGTATTCAACGTGTAAGTGTGGATGGGTTGGTGGTTTTCTCTAGTTAATCCTTGTGTAAGTGGGGATGGGTTGGTGGTTTTCTCTAGTTAATCCTTGTGTAAGTGTGGATGGGTTGATGGTTTTCTCTAGGTAATCCTTGTGTAAATGTGGATGGGTTGATGGTTTTCTCTGGGTAATCAATGTGTAAGTGTGGATGGGTTGATGGTTTTCTCTAGTTAATCCTTGTGTAAGTGTGGATGGGTTGATGGTTTTCTCTAGTTAATCCTTGTGTAAGTGTGGATGGGTTGGTGGTTTTCTCTAGTTAATCCTTGTGTAAGTGTGGATGGGTTGATGGTTTTCTCTAGGTAATCCTTGTGTAAGTGTGGATGGGTTGATGGTTTTCTCTGGGTATTCAATGTGTAAGTGTGGATGGGTTGGTGGTTTTCTCTAGGTAATCCTTGTGTAAGTGTGGATGGGTTGGTGGTTTTCTCTAGGTAATCCATGTGTAAGTGTGGATGGGTTGATGGTTTTCTCTAGGTAATCATTGTGTAAGTGTGGATGGGTTGGTGGTTTTCTTTAGTTAATCCTTGTGTAAGTGTGGATGGGTTGATGGTTTTCTCTGGGTATTCAATGTGTAAGTGTGGATGGGTTGGTGGGTATTCATTGACAAATCAAACTGACCATCACACCAGAAATATCATATTAAAGATTAAAAATTCAAGACTCTTTATTCAAGAACGCAGGTGCACATGTGCACAACAAAAGTAAATCAACTAAATACAAGTACATAATAGAAAACAACAAAAATAACTAAAATCAATTACATAAAAACATGGGGGATAGTGAGTATGTACACATACAAAATAATACACTAATATTTCTGATATTATTGAATGTGGTCTTACACACACACAAATCATAATTCTGACATGACAAGTTCATATTTGATATTTTTCCTCGTAATAAATTAATATATACAAATGCATATACACTCTCAGTACATAGTTTATTTTATGGTAATGAAATATTACCGTTATTGTTGTGTTAAAAAATAAAATGAAAGCAAACAATACCACACTATCGGAACAATACCACAATGTCGGAACAATTCCACACTGTCAGAACAATTCCACACTGTCGGAACAATTCCACACTGTCAGAACAATACCACAATGTCGGAACAATACCACGATGTCGGAACAATTCCACACTTTCGGAACAATTCCACACTGTCAGAACAATACCACAATGTCGGAACAATTCCACACTGTCGGAAAAATACCACAATGTCGGAAAAATTCCACACTGTCAGAACAATTCCACACTGTCAGAACAATTCCACACTGTCAGACCAATACCACAATGTCGGAAAAAAATCCACACTGTCAGAACAATACCACACTGTTAGAACAATTCCACACTGTCAGAACAATACCACAATGTCGAAACAATTCCACACTGTCAGAACAATACCACAATGTCGGAACAATCCCACACTGTCGGAACAATTCCACACTGTCAGAACAATTCCACACTGTCGGAACAATACCACAATGTCGGAACAATACCACAATGTCGGAACAATTCCACACTGTCGGAACAATTCCACACTGTCAGAACAATTCCACACTGTCGGAACAATACCACAATGTTAGAACAATTCCACACTGTCAGAACAATTCCACACTGTCGGAACAATTCCACACTGTCGGAACAATACCACAATGTTGGAACAATACCACAATGTCAGAACAATTCCACACTGTCGGAAAAATTCCGATATCAAATATGTCAATTGTAGAAAGAGCCAAAATAAATTATATGCTTAGACATTCTTCTACATATTACCGTGGTACTATGTTTTGTAGTGTAATGCCTTTTTTCCGTTAAAGAAGTTCCACATTGTTTTCCGAAAGATCATGAATTATCTTTATACCAAATCAAATAAAAAGAAATATCTGATGTTCCATTTTTCAAATTATTTAATATTGGTACCCAAATAAATATTCAAAAAGGAGGGAAAAACTATTGACAAATTATAAATTCATGTTTGTATGCTAGACAGGAGTTAAACAGGGAGTAATATATATGCTGTGTGTTTATATATGTATATAAAGATAAACATTCTCTCTTTATATCTCGTATGAATTATGTATTACCTATGGACAGATCTTATTTAATGGTTTTACTATCACTGGGTCGATGCCTTTACTGGTGGACTATTTGTTCCCTGGGGTATCATCCGTCCAGTAGTCAGAACTTTGTCTCTGACATAATGTATTAGATAAATCTATGTTTGAAATTTCAAGTTCTTATATAATGTAATTTATTAAAGTAAAGTCCAGTCACCCTCAGACATAGCTAACCTTAGCATATGTTGTCACTCTTGTTAAGATCCTAAGCCATTTCTGCCCCCAAAGACTTTTAAAGGGATATTAAAGCTCGTTTTAACATATATTTTTTCAACTCGTGACGAATGTTGTTTCTTTTCAATTTAATTATAAAAACAATCCAAAAATACTTTGCACGCCCATATAATCCCTGATATCGTTAAAATATCACTTAAAAGTGTAGAAATGATTTTTTTTCCAGGAAGCAAAAATCCAATTCAAGGCAAAGACCGCAGGATCTGACAGAATTATCAACGAATTATGTCACTTTTACAAAGTTTCATTGATAAAAACCGGGTTAATGTTTCATAAATATCATTTATTGAACCAATTGCAAGTTTTCATGAGATACAAAAAAATACCAAAATGAGATTTAATATCCCTTATTTGACTCACCAGTCTTTTGACTATGGGCGTGCCTGACGAAGGTTGTTCCAAATTTCCCTCATGTACACTAATTTTCCTCATGTACACTAATTTTGATATCTACGTTTTTATCGACATTGAATTTTGACGATCGCCATTCGTTAAACATCTGTTGGGTAAAATACATGATCTTGTAGTTCGGAAAACAATGTTCAAAATAAATATTAGAATAAATAAAGAACAAAAGAACAGCCACGATATAACTAAAATATTGTTGAAAGTGGCGTTAAACACCATCAAACAAACAATAAATAAAGATTATTTATATATGTTATATTACAAAAATTTATTCAAACAATACGGAGATAACAAGACATGTTTTGACAATAATAAAACATTCTGACACTATTTCTGCCTCCTTAGTTTGTTTGCGTGTTTCTACCTATAGTCTGGAGTCTTTTTAGTAGATATGTTGTTAATTAATCATGTTGTGTTGATGTTTTTCCCGCCGGCGCTATTCTCATCCATTCGTCATTTACACTTCCCCAAATGAATTGTCTCCTGCTAATGTGATTAGCAGCCTCTTCTTGACGCAATCTGAATAATTCATGTGCACCTCAGCGCTTTTAATTGCCACGGCATTTACTAGTACTCTTTTGGAAATATTCAAGAATCAAACATTCAAGTGATAACGATCATTGAAAAAATGAAAACTCTTCAAATCCAGTTTTCTATAAATGTCGTAAACGTGAAATTAAGCGTAAGAAATGAAACTCTGCAATTGCTAATAGTGATTTCAAAATTGTATGCAGTTTTTCCAGCATGTAATATTTTTGTTAGATATCAAAGACTTAATGGTATTTGCCTATCTCAATGTATCATGATTAATGACAAAAATAAACAATTGGGAATGAAGTTATGATGTCGCGCGAAAGAAATAATGTTGATTGATTATATTGTAATAATTATTTAGATTCATACATCGAATTATTGTTTGTTATTAACGCAGATCATCACAAGGATATGTGATGAATTGAAAATTGAAAATAAATTGCTGTAAAAATTGTATATTATCTTTTAACACATTTTTTTTTTTGTGTCTGATTCAATTATGTACAATTTGTGTTAGTTTCAGATGCAATTTTGTACACACTTTTTGTTATTTTTGATGCAATTGTTGAAATAAAATCCGAAATATAAAAGTTAGTGCGCATGGCGTGTTCACCAGGTACGCTCATAATCAAATGATTGGAAAACCAAATAAATTCAAATCTTTGTGAGCAAGACAACCAAATGGCCTAAACGGGATGGAAGAAATCCACTAAGATCACACATGTCTGAGGGCGGATAAGCCTAAGTTTTAATAACAATTATATAATTTTGAAACTGTAAATTTCAAAAATAAATATATCTAGTGTCGATTTAATGGTTGTCAATATCCGTTTACTGGCTCCGTTTTAAGGCGTCGCCAGTAAACTGAATTTGCGACCATTCAATCTCCAATTGATGGCGTGAAATTTTCAAATACAATGCAGTTATCTCCTAAACAGCATTTACCTCCCTTAAAGAATTGCTAAGTTTTATGTACATTAACAAGAAATCTCAATTAACAAAATTTATCATGAATACTTTTACGAAGGGAAGTGATAGTGTGTGGACACTGACTGAGAGAATGCCATTTTACAACAAGGAAAACAAACTAGAGTAACACAGAGTTTACCTTCTGTTTTAGTGGGTTTTTGTTGTTCAATATATTGTGTTCTGTGTGGTGTGTTGTAGATCATTGTTTATCCGCTTGTTGGTTTTTGTTTTTGGTTCTTGTGTTGTATCTTCTTATTTTTACTGATTACACTTTGGTATCTTCAAACTTTTCTAATTATTGCTCTGTATCTCAGATAAATATTTTGTTTTGAAAATCCTTAAATTGAATAATCTCTCCACCGATAACGAATGTGTAAAAACGTTATTTTATCAAATATGGATTTTAGCATTCACGTTCACTGAACTGAAATATTGTTCAAAGCGGCGTTAAACACCATGCATCTATCTGTATCAAATAATATTAATCATTGTCCTGTTTTTTGCTTTTGTTTTGGTGTATTAAAACATAGATATAAAATTCAGTATCAGAAATAACCTCGTCATGTATAGGATCCTCGATTCATTTGTATTTATGTTTTTGTCTAATCTTCTTTTCAAATGGGGTTATTAGTTTCTGCACGAAATTGGCATTTGTTTACCTTTGACTGTTGTATGTATCATCGATTTCATGACTGACAGTGTACTTTTCAAAAGGAACATTTCCGCAAGAGAAGCCAAGTTGTATTTCTAATCAAAAGATGTTAGACGGTTTAGGAAGCAAGAGGTCTTTGATAATTAATATCATTCAAGTTTAAGTAGAACACATCTCATCGTTATTTATGCGACAAGAGTCAGAACCAGACATTTTCTGTAGCACTCAACGCTGAATCGCCGTGAAGAAACATAAAATTCACAGAAGATATTTTATTATCAGAATCATTAAGATAGCGACAATACTAAAATGGTAATAAAATACCAATAACCCGAAAAACTAATTAAAACTGCGGTAGTCGAATGTTCTGTTAAGATGAACTTGTGTTGAAGTACGAATACGAGCTAGGATTAGTGTTATGGTGTTAAATACCACTTTCAACAATATTTCAGTTATATCGTGGTGGTCAGTTTTATTGGTGGAGGAAACCAGAGTATCCGTAGGAAACCAGCGGCCTGTCACAAGTCACTGACAATCTTCATCTCATAAAGTTGTATCAACTCGCCATGAACGGGGTTCGAACTCACAACGATAGTGGTGGTAGGCACTGATTCCAAAGGTAGTTATAAATCCAAATACCATAAGATCACGACGACGACGGCCCCTCAAGTACGAATAAGGAAGACGAAATTGAATCATTGTTTCGTTATAAGCATAGACGTACATTGATGGTCAAATTTAGGAAAATGATATTTAAGAACTCAAGGGTAATACGCATGTCCGTATGAATTGCTGAATAAATAGTCGATCTGTATAAAACAATCAGAGTGCAAAGCACAGGTAAAATTAAACAAAAAGTCGAAACCCGGAAAACACGAACTCGACGAAAATACATGTAACACAAAACCAAACAAAGGTTAGAAAGCCCGTAAAACAATAACTCGTCGATAATACAGGTGGCATAAAGCAACATGTCGAAATCCTGGATGCCACAAGCCCTAGAGAAATACATGTAACACAAAGCAGAAAGTCGAATGTCCGGAGAACATGAAAGGGCGAAAGCTTTTTGTGTGTATCATGTTTATTTTGATGAACATTTCTATTTATGATAATACAATATAAAATTTGTTCACGCAACGATATAGCTGAAATACTGCTAAATTTAGCGTTAAACACCAATCAATCAATCAATCAATCAATCAATAAATCAATCAATCAATCAATCAATTGTCTGAAACCTATGGGAAGAATCAGTTTATTTCTGTATGTTCAAACTACTACACCAAAGGCGTATCTAATTTGCATTCTCAAATGATCAATTACTTTGTACTTGCAAACATATTTCATCCTTGTAAGACAAGATTCCACATTTAAAATAATTGCTTTATTTAAATACTAATATATAACTATTATCCTACTTTCAGACGGTTTGGTACGAAATGTGCTGGATGTGAAAAGGGGATTCCTCCGACGGAAGTAGTGCGCCGTGCCCAGGATAATGTGTATCACTTAGAGTGTTTTGCTTGTTTAATGTGTGGACGTCAACTCAATACTGGTGATGAATTCTATCTCATGGAGGACAGAAAACTAGTGTGTAAAACAGACTACGAGTCAGCAAAAGCTAGAGGTAAATTTTATAGTTGTGAATTAGTGGTATCTATAGTTATTGGACATCCGGGATATTAACCAAAGTAGAATCGAACACCGGAAGAAGCAGCTTCGCCATTTTAAACAATTGTATCTGTTATACGTAAAGCCTCAAATTCTTAAAAGAACTTTTATATATTTCATCACAGACAATACTATTTTATTCAGGGTCAACGACTATAGTTCGTGTAGTTCATAACAGGCAATGATATTTGATAAATAGATTAAATGTACGTCATAGCATGCCTGAAGCGTGACAGGTTGTTTTTGGCTTTTTTCACAGTTTGGGTGCATAGTCTAACATGTTCAGCATGAGGTATCTCCGTAATTAACGAGTTATTTGACGCACTACCTCCAGGCTTTGTTTGCAGTTATGAAAGCTAAAATTACATATTATCGTGATGCAAAACGAAATGGGGGTTCAAATTCAGGTTATGCCAACAAAATTTCATCTTAACCCTTTCTTATGGTAATAATTCCCGCAGGAAAAAAATCCCGGGTATATAAATATTATCTCTTTTCCCCGATGAGGAGTACAACCTCTCTGAAAAGGAAGTGAGATAATTGTGTTGTACGAATCAGCACGAAACTGAAATGCGTGCTTGGTGTATGCATTTAAAAGACAACTTGCATCAACACTTTGTAAGCAGTGCTCGTTGGTACTCCGTTCTAAGGCAAATATTTCAGATCCTATCGATGTATCCTCATTTTCCTGTTGCTATCTTAATATCCGTGTGCATCCCCACCCCAACGTCACCATTCACTACATGAGTTATCGTTTGTTATCTTGTTCCCGTCATATATATAGCTGAAATTCGGGTTACTTGACGTAAAACCACCATTTTTGTGCTAATATAATATGATAAGAATGTAGATGTCAACTGTAGTGGTCACGACGCGTTTCTAGAATAACCTTCATCAGCTATGCTCAATATCGAAATATTGGAAAGTGGTACTCATGTTTATGCATTTAAGTGTTTTATACTTCAACACCGCTACTTTTTATTGAATTGCCCCAACCAAAACAGGTCATCTACAAAAATGTATATGTGTTAGAGATTTCAATTTTACCTTTATACATTTTGTAACTATGATCTTCAGATTAGATTTTAGATCTGTTATGATGGTGTTGTATTTTGTGTTTTGTTTTTATATTATGGTTTTTGGTTTTGACTTTATATCTACGATCTTCGTATTAGATTTTAGATCTGTTATGACGGTGTCGTATTTTGTGTTTTGGTTTTTCATATTAGGGTCTTTGTTTTTGTATTTATACGCACCCGAGGGGAGCGTTAATGGTAGAAGTATGCACAGGTACTATGACACTTAAAAATGATCAACAATGTGGCTGCCAAACCGGAAACAATTTAAAAGAAAAATCACGTGACCTAAACCGGAACTGTAGTCGATTTTTTTTTCAAATAAAAATGAAACAATGTTCGGTAGCGGATACGAAAACTTCCGGAGTTTGGAGTTTTAGGTGGTGTTATTTTTAAGCTTGATATTTTGTAAACAGGAAGATTACTGTTCTTCGGGAGCTTTTCAGGTTGTACCTGCCTCATTTATCTACGATCTACAGATTAGATTTTAGAACTGTTATGACGGTGTTGTACTTTGTGTTTTGTTTTTCATATCAGGGTTTTTGCTTTTGTCTTTATATCTACGATATTCGTATTAGAATTTAGAACTTTTTCTGATGATATGTTGTTTTCATTTGTTTGGTGTATTTTGGTTTTTTTTTTATTTGATTCTCTTATTTAGATCCACTCATTAAAGTAGATAGATAATTATATGCTCTTGATTGATTGATTGATTGATTGATTTGTGCTTAATGCCAACCGTAGCAGTATTTCAGCTTTATCGTGGCGTGAACAAATGTCATATTAACGTGCACACCTACAAGACCGTTAGAAATAAAATATACTTGTCTATAAAATAAACGGGTTATATGAAGCATTAAAAAGCAAAAAAACATATATTGGGAACACAGAGATGTCTGTCGTACAACAACTAACTAAATATTTACTAACACGATGATCAGAGAGATCACCGCTTGAATTATAAGTGCTTTCAACAAACCTAACCGATAAACCAATTTCTAGACTAATTGATGCTTTGTATGCACAAAAGAGCTTGTTGTACCAATAAAAAGACATTTTGTTGTTTTCCTCATCCGTTTATAAAACTAAATAAAAATCAATAAACCTATAAACACAAGATGTATCTCTTATTTCAGGATTTTCTTTCTGTTAGAAGGTTTTATAAAATGCTCTTGAATCATAAGTGCCTTGAATTATGTGCACTGTTACGGTTGTAGAAAGCCCTATAGTATCAAGTTCCCGGATAGAGTTCCCGGATGACATGATGCCATCATTTGGTCGTACCATACCCTACATTGTCGTTAGCTATCATATTTGAATGATGTAGCTATTAAATATACCTTTCTAGCGAAGCTGCGAGTTTTGAGTAATATTTCTTCGGAGACTAAAACTGCGTCCTGCGGGAATGGAGAAATACGGTAAATTCTACATTAAGCGATTTTAATACCTTGATTTAAGCCTCAGGTAGAAAACTTTAATATCGGTTTAGATATTTTATCTTTTGTGACACCTGCGATCCTCGGTGATCGATCACTATTATTGCTTAATACAAGGAAGGTTGTGTGCTTATTTCTATAATTAAATTGCAATTAGATACATTTTGTCTCTAAAATAACACAGTAAACTTACACGTGATGATTTTCATAGCCCTAGGAGGTAATACAGTATATTTTATAACGGTTTTAAAAGCCAAATAAAAAATCAGTTTCAAATAAAACAAAATAGATGAAAAAATATTCGTCCATTCATTGGTAGTTTTTTTTTAATTATACAATGAATATGGAAAAAAAAAACGAATTTTAAACTTTAAATTATATGGCTTTCTAACCTTTCGGTTTTGAGTGTACCTGATGAAGATTTTTCCAGAAACGTGTTGTGTGCACTTATATTGATATCTACGTTTTTATTTCATCATTCACAAACAAGGAAAAATAACTGAATAGATTGATCATTTTTTTCTTTTCTTTCTGTCAAAACTTTATAAATAAATTTCTCTGATTTTGAGATATTTAAATTATGTGAATTTATTATTTTTCCATTACATATATTACTAAATTACTTCAATCAGCGAAACACAAGACATCAATGATAGTGAAGTAGGATATTAATATATTTCCATGGTCCGATGTTCGTTGTGTTTTATTATTAGTTTGTTGTAGTTTTTCTCTAATTGATTGTATCCAAGTCGTATTTTACATGGGTTTGGGAATTTTGTACCTTTACTGTTTTATTTTATTTCTGGTTCAAATAATCTCCGATCCACTTAAAGTATTTGACAGATGTTCCAATGCATGTTTTGAAGATTGCTGTTTGTCCTTTTGTCCGTTTTCTTTCAGCCATTGTGTTGTCTGTCCTTCTTCGATTTACGGATTCTGATTACCACTTTGGTATCTTTAAACTATTCTTTAAACAATTTTCTGTCGTCTTGCAACTTGTTGTTATTCAATTCTCATGTACGTTATTATTATTAGAAGTAAGGTTCATCGATCAGACATAGGAAAACCTTATCCGATTTTGGCAATCTAGTTGAGACCATGCTGTTCTCTTGGTAATACCATTAAATCTTTTGGTTTTCTAACTCTTTAACTATTACCGTACTTGATTCAAGCTATGGAAGAAACGGGTCATTTGCATTTTATTTTATTTCTACGTTTTTAGCTAATAATAATGAAGTTATTTTATTAAGAGCACCCAATGTGTTTCTGGAATAGCACCACCCTTCTTAAGACCACATCATGTAGTGTTTGATCTTGAGATTCCTATTATTCGCATTTCTTACACGTCGCAAGCACCCGAGTTCACCCCCAGATTTTAGTGGAATTCGAGTTAATCGATCTTAAGTTTTATGTGTACTATTTTGTGGATCGTTGTTTGTCCTTTTGTCCTTTTTCTTTTGGTCATTGTGTTGTCTGTTCTTCTTCGATATACGGATTCTGACTACACCTTTGCTATCTTCACTCTCTTTTTCTTTTGATATCTGCAAATGATAGTCTTTGCCATATTAAGGTGGTACCTAACACTACAGGGAGATAACTCTTTAAAATCAGTTGAACGTTTTGATCATATGATGTTTGTATGCAGATTTCAAGCATCTCGGTGATCAAAACTACAGAGAGAAAAGCTGCTATGTGGCTAGTGAATTTATAGCTCTGAGTCTGTTGGTTGGAATTTGTTAAAATTTTGATATTTATTACAGTGGATATATTCAAACACACTGCCAAAAAAAAAATAGGAAAATTAAACGAGCAGATCAAATTTTACCTGAAGTGTATGGTACCACCTTAATTAGTTATATCATATCATTCCATCACAGAAACTTATGTAATAAATGGACATAAATATTTGTAAAGATAAACTGTGAACTTCTTTTATAGTGTTCTACTTCTTCTTCAAGTTTCATTCCATATCATCAAATTCTACGTCTTTACCCTTGGTCACATGAACTATGTGTATAATATAACCGGGTGTGATTTGGTTGATATTACCGAATCTGAAACGCGTTGTTGAATTGTTACCATTGTAAAATAACCTCACATTGGGCATTTTGTTATGAATTCAATTCGTGTAGACAAATACATGGCAGTATCTTTATGGATAATTGGTATTATACAATGTAGGTTTTGTAACCAGCTTTTCGCAGATTTGCATAGCATTTGCATTTGCAGTGTTTGCAATTTTGAAATGTATGAAAAACAATATATTAAGGTTTTTTTATAAAGAAATTTAACTCTCTTCTGTTGCCTGTTGTTATGTTTTGTAAATATTAAAATGAATGGATTGACATGTCTATTTCGTGTCTGTATTTCAGTAGTGACGTAGTCAGCAAAAAATATGATTAGAATTGAGAGGTGATTGTTCGTTTTGAGGTGAAATGTGAGTGTTCGTTTTGAGGTGAAATGTGAGTGTTCGTTTTGAGGTGAAATGTGAGTGTTCGTTTTGAGGTGAAAGCTTATTGTTTGGTTTTAGGTGAGATGTGAGTGTTCGTTTTGAGGTGAAAGGTTATTGTTTGTTTTGAAGTGAGAGGTGAGTGTTCGTTTTAGGTGAGAGGTAATTGTTCATTGCGTTGGTATTGGTAGAATTGATAACCATCACTGTTTAACCTTTCTATTTAAAGTTCAGAATACGATTTGTTCTCGCAATGATATAGCTGACAAATATTCTCTCGTTATATTTCTTACCCTTCCGGAGCTCCAGGCCCCATGGTCAATATATTTTAGAGTACGAGTCTCGTTCTCGTACTCCAAAATTGTCAAATCAGAATGCTGTTTTTATTGGATATGACGATCTGATGGAATGTATTTGAGTACTAGAACAAAACTCGTACTCTGATCACACATATTTTGTGTAAGAGTGGATGTTATCCTAGTTTGATTCATTTACTTTGTTGTGTATTTGTTCGTGTGTCTGTTTTATTCTTTTCTTTCAAGCAATCTTGTTTATATTATTGTGTAAGTTGTTTTAGTGACTATACAGCTTGTATATTCTGTAATTTGTATATGGTGTTATATTTTAGTATTTTTTTTTTAAAGAATATGATCTGGATGCTGCAAACAAAAGACCCAGAACAACAATTAATGCAAAACAACTGGAAGCTTTAAAACGAGCATACAACGAAAGTCCAAAGCCTGCCAGACATGTTAGAGAGCAACTTAGCTCTGAAACTGGGCTCGATATGCGTGTTGTTCAAGTGTGGTTTCAAAACAGGAGAGCTAAAGAAAAACGACTTAAGAAGGATGCAGGACGCAAGCGCTGGAGTCCTTACTTCCGGCAATTAAAACGTAATGGAGACCCAGATAATTCCCAAAGCGCTGATGATAGATCGGATGATGACCTATTAGATTGTCCTTACAGTAAGTACCATTACACGATATGCATGCTATTTCCTATGCAATAAACCAAAAGGCATGGGGTTGTCGTGGTCGTGTTCGTATGGTAGTTAGATTTATAACTATCTATGCAATCAGTGCCTATCATCACTAACGTTATGAGTTCGAAACCTGCTCAGGCGAGGTGTATTCGATAAAACATTATGTGAAAAAGTTTGTGAGTGACTTGCGGCAGGTCGGAGGTTTTCTCCCGGTACTCCAGTTTCCTCCACCAATAAAACAGACGGCCACGATATAACTGAAATATTGGTAAGCGTGGCGTTAATCACCATAACCCACCCACCAAGATCTGCGAGAAGCTGGTTGATAAATCTACATTGTATAATATCAAACATCCATAAACTGTCATGTATTTGTCAGAATATCTGTCACTAGCTCCACTAATTTAACAAACTAACCAATGTGAGGTAATATTACAGTGGCAACTATTCAAGAACACGATTCTGTGAAATGACTCAAATAACACACGGCTATAGCATACACATAGTTCATGTGACCAAGAACTAGGATTTGTTGAATCGAATGAAACTTGAAGAAGTAGCCTAGCCTTCATACTAGATATTCGCAGTTTCTCCTCACAAATACATATGTCCATTTATTTCTTAAATCCCCGTGAAGGACTAAGATATAAAATTGAAAGAGAAAACGATATTTCAACCAGTGTTAAAAAAAGACATAATTTACACCTCGCTAACGCTTAATTGTGAATTACTGCGTTGATTGGTTGTTCATTATTTATTTTTGAAATTCGGAATGCAGGAGCATAGTTGTGCAATGCATAAAATATCAAACGTTATTGTATCGTACGAATAGCAATATAGATCTCAAAGATTCTTCAGACATTACTTAGCAATACATTGCACTCATAAATATAGATTTATTGATGTAGAGACAGTAGACGTCAGTTCTCTTTTGTTAGTGATCTAGTAAAACTCTATGATTAAACAAAACCTAACACAAGCAAATAATATATACATATACGCCTACATGTAGACATCATTGTTCTCGAAGTCATGTGTCGAGCTTAAGAAAAGTTTGAAAATACTAAATAAGGGTAATAACAAAATTATCGAACTCCGAACAATCTTCCAAAGGGAAAGTCAAAACTCATACATGTAAGTATATAAACAGACAAAATCAGTCAACAACCGGAAAACTGGGAAAACCGTAATGACCCTGACTTGGTACAGGCATTTCCAAAGAAATGGAGGGCTGAATCAGATGTTACGGCGCCAAACCTCCCGCTTTCATTACGGTTCAAAGGTTCCGGCTGTCACTATAACAGCATTTATAACAAGTGGTAACAAGAAGTCGTAAATTGTAGAAGGACAGACAAATACAATGACCCAAAAAAGGACACAAAATGCTTCACAAAGACAAAATACTTCACAGAAAACTAAAGATTGCACAACACGAACCGCACTAAACTCCGAGGATGACCTCAGGCGGTAATGAAGGGTTGGCAGTTCCTGCACCACTAGTGACAGTATGACCTGTTAAAACATTTGAAGTAGAGCAGCAATGAAAGTGATGTTTAATAACTTTAATTAGTGTCTAAGTGTGAAATAAGACAGTCTCTTCTATTAAATTGCACCTGTAACCTTTCTCACTAAATGTTTACTCTGGTTTCTATTGCAAATCCTTGAACTAAACATATTTGTTTTTCTATTTAGTTGAAGATGATCTTGATGACTTGGATGATGTTGACAACAGTCGTCTGTCTGGAGATATGTTCAGTTCCGGACAGCCATTAGACAGAGAGCCAAACATGGGACAGGTACCAGTTGTGCCGCCTGGCACGCCTCCAATGGATTCATGGCCTCATTTTTCAAACATTCCGCCCAATTCAACTGGATTTATCGGTCGACAGTCTCCAAACATTCCCATGTCAAATCACCCCGGCTCACATCTTTTGTCTATGGAAACCATGGCAATGGTAGGAGGAGGTCCCCGAATGATGGCCCCTGACATCAACGATAATAATACTTTTTCTGATTATCCACCGCATACTCAAAGTCACGTGGAAGTCTATTAAATATGATTGACTTATGATATAAGAAAAGACAGCTAGTATGTTATTGTATAGTGCCATTTTCACATTGTTACAGTTTTAGGACACAGAAGGGTCCAAGTCTGGTCACAGGTCACTTTAAAAATAATCAAGAAATTGCAATTTCAATCGCATTCCTGAAGGGTCAATTTTTTAATTCTACTCCTATAAAAAAGCGCTGTGCAAAATCCCAAATGTCAGAGGAGAGGAGAGGGAAATCCGTGCTGGAACTTCCAATCTCCAATGTCGGGACAGAAGAGAGGGAAATCCCTATTGGGACATCCAATCTCCAAAAATAGATGAAAAGAGAGGGAAATCCCTACTGGGACCTCAAATTGGAATTAAATATGACAATGATATTCAAAGCATTGTACATAAGACATTTACTATATAGAATATTATTTAATATTCATAATCAAAAAGATATTAAGAAATTCATTTGTTTATTATTCAATCAATTTTGATAATAATTTTTTCCTATTTGATATTGTTGACCTTGTTTAATTTTATTTATTTAGCATTCCATATATTTTATTTAATACTGGGATTTTATTTAAATTCGTGAATACCAATTATCCTGGTTGGAGGAAAAAACATTATTTTCGTGAATATACTATTTACCTTAGTCATTACATATACGTGTATATCTGTTGACAAATATTCGTTGAAATCTTAATTTCTTGGTTTCGGACTAACCATGAAAATTGGCATACCACGAAAATTTCGTGGTTTCTTAATATTCATGAAATTCACTAAAATGTGCATAGCACGAAAATTTCGTGGTTTCTTAATATCCACGAAATTCACTAAAATGTGCATACCACGAAAATTTCGTGGTTTCTTAATATCCATGAAATTCACTAAAATGTGCATACCACGAAAATTTCGTAGTTTCTTAATATCCATGAAATTCACTAAAATGTGCATAACTGCATAACACGAAAATTTCGTGGTTTCTTAATATCTATGAAATCCATGAAAATTGGTATACCACGAATAATAATGATATTACAGTGATATGTTTAATTTTACAATGTGTGCAATATTATTGGGTTTTTTTACGTTTTGTTTATAATGTATTCCGTGAAAGAATAACTTGGATTCTCGAAAACAATTTGGGATGTTTCAGCAAAGATTCTCATATTCATAATTAAGCAGTCAATTTAATGGCATTCGGTTATTTGTCTGTTTTTCCGTTTTCATGCATGTGGAATAACGGTAGTTTTTAAAGTCGAGATCGACATTATGGCTGGTATTGTAGCGAGACCGGTGGTAGAGCGAGTTCTGATACTAGTGATAATGTATGTCGAAGCATTCAAATCTGAAATAATAATGTTTATTCGGTAACATCAAATATGCTTAAAATATGTATAAAATATGTTTAAAACAAATGTGCTTAACGTGACATTGACTGATAATTTACAAGATCAGTCAGGCCATTTTTAGCGAAATTATCACTATATGTGAGATCAAAGAACAAATGAATAATTGACAAATAAAGTAGAAAGTCTTCATCTTTAAAGCTTTCGGTACCAATGGTAAACATAAGGCAAATCAAACATTTGGATGCATTCGAAAATTTCCCATATATTTTACTGAAGTTGAACAATTATTTTTTTTTTTCACGAAATCCTCGAAATTTAGTATTTAAGAAAACATGTTATTATATTTACTTTATGTGCAATATGTTTACGTCTTTTATACAGGTTATTTGTATAATAATATGGCAACTGTTTTGTTGTTTATTTTATTCATTATTTTGTTTACATAAATGTATTATTGTATGAAGTGGATTAGAGATTATCTAGACATCCCTGTTTTATTCTAGGTTTCCTTTTCAAGAAAAACAGAGCAGGCGTTTGTTTGTTTTGATTAAAAGTAATGGTTAATATTTAACAAAGAAAATAATAAATATTATTGGAAATACCCTCTTGTTCATTTGTGTCAACGGGTCCACCTGGGTAGTGATCGAATGGTGGTCAATTTCCTATGTAATCTGTTTCTATATCAACTATATTTGGTTGTAATTTCTAGCATATGGTCTAAATAGTAATACTACTGTGATACTCTATAACGGACTCTGAATAAAACGGAATCTCGTTTTAACCGATCTTCAAATAATGTCCAAATGTAGGTAAGCTTATTTTAGACAAACACCTGTCTATTACGAGCTTAAATCCTGGTCCCGGGAGGTTCGGTATAGACAGGTTTCTCTGTCTCATCATTTTGTTTTCGGTATTTAGATAAACATAAATTAAAACATTCATACTTTACAGAGTGTATCTGAATGTACATATTAATTTATCAGTCTATAAATTTATGTATACTTTCGTTGAGTTGTTGTATACAATTGTTTTCATTTTTAAGTATTTTATTTTATGTGTTCTTAATTCCTTTTAAGTAATAAAGAATATTAAGATTGCTTTTTCTTATTGCTTGCCATTGACGTCATCTACTATATACCAAGAAAAGTTTGAAGATGCCAAAGAGGTGATCAGACACCGTCAATCAAAGAAGGACAGACATTACAATGGCCATCAGTTTGAAGATACCAGAGATGATCAGACATCGTAAATCAAAGAAGGACAGACATTACAATGGCCATCAGTTTGAAGATACCAAAGAGATGATCGGACACCGTAAATCAAAGAAGGACAGACATTACAATGGCCATCAGTTTGAAGATACCAAAGAGATGATCAGACACCATAAGTTAAAGAAGGACAGACATTACAATGGCCATCAGTTTGAAGATACCAAAGAGATGATCAGACACCGTAAATCAAAGAAGGACAGACATTACAATGGCCAAAAGAAAAAAAGAACAAAAGGAAAAACAATGATCTACAACACACTACGTCGAGGACTACAGATTGGGCAACACGAATCTAACAACCGAGAGATGATCAGACACCATAAGTTAAATAAGGACAGACATTACAATGGCCATCAGTTTGAAGATATCAAAGAGATGATCGGACACCGTAAATTAAAGAAGGACAGACATTACAATGGCCATCAGTTTGAAGATACCAAAGAGATGATTAGACACCGTAAATTAAAGAAGGACAGACATTACAATGGCCATCAGTTTGAAGATACCAGAGAGATGATCGGACACCGTAAATTAAAGAAGGACAGACATTACAATGGCCATCAGTTTGAAGATACCAAAGAGGTAGTCAGACACCGTCAATCAAAGAAGAACAGACATTACAATGGCCATCAGTTTGAAGATACCAAAGAGGTAATCAGACACCGTAAATCAAAGGACAGACATTACAATGGCCATCAGTTTGAAGATACCAAAGATGTAATCAGACACCGTAAATCAAAGAAGGACAGAGATTACAATGGCCATCAGTTTGAAGATACCAAAGAGATGACCAGACATCGTAAATCAAAGAAGGACAGACATTACAATGGCCATCAGTTTGAAGATACCAAAGAGGTAATCAGACAACGTAAATCAAAGAAGGACAGACATTACAATGGCCATCAGTTTGAAGATACCAAAGAGATGATCAGACACCATAAATCAAAGAAGGACAGACATTACAATGGCCATCAGTTTGAAGATACCAAAGAGATGATCAGACACCGTAAATCAAAGGACAGACATTACAATGGCCAAAAGAAAAAAAGAACAAAAGGAAAAACAATGATCTACAACACACTACGTCGAGGACTACAGATTGGGCAACACGAATCTAACAACCGAGGTTGACCTCAGGTCAGGTGTTCCGGAAGGGTAACCAGTTCCTGCTCCACATGTGTTTAAATGAAGTACAATGTATATGAATAGCATGCGACCGTGACAATAGAAATGGAACATTATAAAATTGTAAAAATAAATTCGGGAAAGAGCGAATTATTGTTGTTTAACACCAAGAGATCACGTTTTGTCAGCTACATCATGGAGAGAGCAAGTAACATTTCGAGGTGATGATGATATCTGCTTTGTTCTAGACAAACACGCTAAGCTGGAATCATGCTGAAAGCTCACTGAAACAAATATCTACGAATAGAAGACATTTCTACGATTCCGGACCAACCATTCTTTGCTCTTGTTCCTTAATGCTGCGTGCTTTGCGGAGAAGCATCAAATGCCAATGTTATAGTCTTTGGTTTGACCCGATATGAACTCGCTCCTTCTGCATACCGCAATCGAGGCAAGCTCTTTAACCATTGTTCTATCGATACGGTTAGAATTTTTTGCTCAATAATGAAGGTTGACATTTTGATGTCAAACCTGAAGACGATGATGCCGGATGGGATGCTCTTTAATTTACTGGGACAGTATACATAAAGTTTCGAGCTACATGCATCTGATTTTATTTTCATTCAAGTATAATCAGTTATGGAAAGTTTAAACTGTGATGGTCAACATTTCCACCAATATCAACAAACCTAACAATCACCTCTCATCTTAATTGTCTGAACACGAAAAGGACCATGACATATGACGTTGGAAATCCAGGTCCTGACTTGGGAAAGACCCATACACATGTGAGGCTAAACGATTGATGTTATCACAATCCTCCCCTCTCGTTCCCAAAAAATATTTCCATTCGAACATTATATTGCCTTAAGTATCCAACACGGTCTTCAAGTTTAGAAATATATTTATTCTTTGAAATGTATATCGAAACTCGCGATCGACCAAATTATTTTTATCTTATTGTTTATAATTTGGTTCATGGATCGTAATGTGTAGTTTCAGGTGTCCTCATAATTAAAAAAGTCACTTTCTTCGAGAAAATTTGTTTCTATAATTAGATAGCCTTTCGCTTAATGTTTTTAATTTTGTTATTATACATGTTTTCAAGACTGCAGTACACACAATTAAATTTCCACATGGTGAAAACGCCAATGGAAAACAATATAATGCCTATTTAAATTAAAGGCATATTGTCTACGATTTTGTTGAAAAATTTTAACTGTCCATAAATGATTTATTTAAGCTGTCATTAAACAGTTATGCTGCAAAAGATACGATTGGTGTTCTTTTTTGGACAAAAAAGACCTAAAACTATCGTTAACGGAATTATTGTCCAGGATGACAAAAATTCAAAGTGAAAGTAACAGCGCCACCTATAAAAAACGGAAGTTCGGAACTCTCGGGGTTTTAGCTTTGAGGTAAGGAAAATACTGTTAAGATTCAAACACTTCAAATTGTCACGCTCGTTTAATGTTGTTTGAATCTTAACGTTACGTAGCGTATTCGCCAATAATTCAGTGTTTAATCTTCATTTTATGAAGGTCAGTACGGAAAACGACAATAATTTTGGGTATGAAAAATTACGATTTTGGTAGACAATATGCCTTTAACTTATGGCTAATGCTAATTTTAATGTCTGTCTGCTCAAATAACAACGTAGATATCAAATTTAGTGCACACTACGCGTTTCTGGAATAACCATCCAGGGGCGGATTCAAGGGGGGCGCCCCCCCCCCCCTAAAATTGGAAAAAATATGATTTTTTTGCCTAAAATCGTGATTGTTCACACGAAATACCCCCAAAATTTTCCCGCCTCCCTCCGCTCGGCGCGATTTTTTTAAGTGCGCCCCCCCTAACTTGAAATCCTGGATCCGCCCCTGCCATCGTCAGGTACGCTCAACGTATATCTCGATTTCGTTTCTGAGAGCAGAATATTGAAAAAACAACAGTGGTCATCGCTACACTGTGTTAAGGCATGCATGTATGCAAAGCAGCAACAATTGCATGTAACTGTTATCAAAATTAAAATATTTGACTGTCATTATCTTTGGGTACTATGACCGAAGCTTTTGCTACCCGTTATCACACGAACGTATTTCTGGGGAACTAGCTATTTGTCGTAACAAAGATTCAAAATCGCTAGAAGTTTTCCATATTTTATTTACAGCCGTATATTTCAACGGTCAACAACAAAAATGATTAGTTAATCCTCGATATAAGAACCCCAAGTTATAACGCAAATTGTTATATAAACCGCCATTAGGCATATTTATCATTAATCCTGTCTATCAGTCATTTTTAATTACTCTGTTTGATATTTGTATTATTGTCATTATAGTGATCTTCAGTTTTTGTTGTTGACCGTTGAAATATACGGCTGTAAATAAAATATAGAAAACTTCTAGCGATTTTGAATCTTTGTTAAGACAAATAGCTAGTTCCCGAAAAATACGTTCGTGCGATATCGGGTAGCAAAAGCTCCGGTCATAGTACCACCATAACAAAATATGTGGCTTGATTATAATCAATTTTTTGCACATTCCCTTACGACTGGAAAAATAGTACACCGTCTAACACCTATCCCCCAACTCACATCCATATTCTATAGTAAAGGTAAGATGACTGTATGGTAGATTTGATCTGTTCAGGGTGAACTTATAAGCCTTCGTAAAATGCAAAGTTGTTTTGATGCTGTTATGTATTTTTGTGTACCTTATGTAATCTATATATGGGCGGACCATTTAAACAGTTTGACAAGGAAAACACCTAAACATGACCTAACAGTTTGTGATTATATAGACAAATTGAACAGTTTGATTGTTACATACAATAGATGGTTTGTGCAAGTTGGCTAATTGAGTAGAAAAGTAAACAACTTTGGGTATTGCTGGGTTAAAATCGACCAACCAGTCTTCAGACCATTAATAGATCGAGCTTTCTATGTTTGAATTCAGTTTAGTTTAAATTTCGGAAGGGTTGGCGAATGAACAAGCCAGTGATGTATCGTCAGCACACAGTCTTGAAAAGCTATCAATATCATCTGATATATCGTTGATACAGATATTAAGGAAAGGCAGAAGTACGTTGATATAGATATTAAGGAAAGGCAGAAGTACGTTGATATAGATATTAAGGAAAGGCAGAAGTACAAGCACAGAACATTGAGGTACACCTAAGTTTATTTGACATCCGACAACATCGAAGTGTTAATGAATACCCTTTGTTGTCTTGTATTTATAAATCAAGTCTGATTATCGAAAGGAGTACCGCTATGTTGGAAATGTGTCACCCAACGTGAGAGTGATGGTAAAAATCTTGTTTTTCAAATAAGGAAGGTTTGCAATTGTACTGTGTAATTATCTTATTTAGCAATGAATTATCTTTACAGTTAAATTAAATATATGGACGATTATTTATCTATTTAAAGCTATTTTCAGATATTTTGTGTGATTGCACTTACAGTTAAAAATGTTCACCCTGGTGCACAATTGATACATAATTAGAAATGTACATACGTTTATACTATTTTTGAATACGACAGAACTTACATTATATGTTCTTTAATAATGATAATAACAGGAATTAAAAGATGAATGCTTACATTCTGCAAACCTGAACGTCGCCATCTTATCAGTGTCGATCGAGTGCACATTAAACTCCCATATTACCTAGGGGCGTTGTGATCCTGATCATATGGTAGTTGGATTTACAACTACATATGCAATCAGCGACTATTACCACTAACGTTGTGAATTCGAACCCCTCTCAGGCGACCTGTACTCGATACAACATTGTATGATAAAGTTTGTCAGTGACTTGTGGCAGGTAGGTGGTTTTCTCCAGTTTCCTTCACCAATGAAACTGACCGCCACGATATATAACTGAAATATTGTTGAAAGTGGCGCTAAAGACCATAACCCTAACACCACAATTCTGTTCAAAAATGATGTGCATTATCTGAGATAAATATGTGTCTTTGCCTTAGATATAGTTCTTACCATTGACTATTCAGTATTTTATATTATTTTCTAAATATATTCATGTATAAATGGTTGTCATTTTTGTCCATGAGCTTCCATGTGAAACAAACGAACTAATTTATAGATATTAGCAGGGCCGGTATTAGGAGGTGCGGAGCCCAATGGCTGTTCTGTATAAAATCAGTGTGTTGTTGTGTGTAATTGAACTGCCGAGAGTATGCGCTGGGCCCAAATTGAGAGCAATTGGTCCAATTGGTTGAAGACCGGTTCTCGATATTAGTATTATATTTTGTATATTATGATACCAATAAAAATTAAATGGTTTTAAAATTATCCTCGTGTTATGGGTTTTCGTACTATTATCGATTTTCCGATATAGCGATTGACAGTGTTAACCCTTCATGATTTTCCGATATAGTGATTGACAGTGTTAAGCCTTCATTCATATGACGATTGGAATCTTCAAAGGATGGTTAGTTAAATATTTCTTTGTACATCAGATTGTTTTAAAAGCCATTCCTGAATTTTAATATACTCTCGATTTCTGGCAACTTTTGCTGTCAGTAAAATGGCGTCAGATGTTTTCGTAAGAAGTAAAAACAGGGCCGATTATACGGGATGGAAACGAATTTAAAATCTGGAAATGGCTGGTTTTAAAATTTCATGGTTCTGGCCATCTACAAATCATACTACATCTAAATAAAATAACAGAATGTTTGAAAATGACCATTTTCAAAATTGATGTTTTTTTTAGTGCTGAAACCAAAATGCACTACTGATGACATGTATTTTATATAAGAAACAGGCACATTTCAGTCAGCTCTTTTGTTTACAAGTACGATCTGTGACTCTCATGGAGTCACATGACAGGAAGATCCGGTATCTGAGAGGCAGACGACATATTTCAATTTTATATAACCCTTCTGGATTTTTTTCCAGCTACTTTGATGAAGTAAATTTTTGGCATTACAAAAAGTATGGTTCAGTAGGTACGTTCACTATTTTTGGTACTTACGTCTTTAAAAGCAATTTTAAACATTTTTGACAGACGTCACGTTGCAGTCTTGTTTATTATCTAGAAATAGAAACCTGCGACAGGTAAAAAAAAACACGTGCGCTGTGGAAATAAAAATAAAATGGATGATACGAAAACATATACCATGACGATAATTCGGATCATTTATCGTTTAACAACTTAATTAACTTCAGATATATCCCTCTCCCATTTAATAAATAAACCTTCAATTATTCAAAAACACATACAGCAACAATAAAAAAAACGCTCTAAATGAGCCGTGCATAATAAATCAAATTTATGAAAGTGTGTAACTGGTCCTTGTATATTAAGTAGATACGCTTGTTCGTTTTTATCAAACAAACCAGTTTCATATATATTTGATGAAAATATTATGTCAGGTTTGTTGTCGTTCCAAGCGAATTGTTTTATAATAAGATATGAATGTCATTTAATTTACATACTAGTTTTGGAATTTGCATTGTAATTGAACGCATCGGTGGTTTAATGGTTAGCGTGCTCGCCTCGAGTGTGGTAGATCGTGGGTTCGAACCCCGATCTGGTCAAACTAAAAACTAGAAGATTGGTATTTGTTGCTTCTCCGTTAAGCACGCAGCATTAAGGAGTAAGAGCAAAGACTAGTGGGCTCGGAATCATTAATGGGATAATTTACAAATACATGTAGTTAATCAACACTTCCGGTAAAAAGGTGATTGGTTTGAGCGTATGGGCGGACTAGAAGCACTGATATATAGTGACTTGCGAATGAGAATAATGTGTCCGGGTGGAGCGACATGTCAATCTGCAGACTGTTATTTCATTGAGCTAGCACTATAAAAAGTCTAAATATGTCTGCCGATGGAAAACATGCACGCGGTCGTACGAAAATTTTAACTGATTCTGCTAGAAAAAAAAAACAGGAAAGAAGTTTTGTGGAAGTATAATAAATCAAGAATTACTTGAACATAGGCCACCGACATGACCGTTGAATGGAATTGAATGGATAGTTGAGAGTTCAAGCTCATGCTGAAGTGTAAGCATGAGTGGCATTGCACATTTAATTCCGATACTGGGACATGCAAAATTAATGCTGCTGGGAGACAAGTTTCACACAAAAAACATCGAAAATACATGTTTTATACTCATGTTTTGAAGGTAAATATTTACTTTCAAACAATTACCAAACTCAACCTTTAATTTACTCGAAATCGAAATGGTCCCTCAACTGTGAGTAGTGTCCCGACATTGAAACCACTTTTATTTCAACACAGCCTATACATCAGACGCAAACGTGCCATACATACGCTTGGACGTCACAATATATCATGAATATATGCCATGTTTCAATATATAATGGTGTGATACAGTCTTTGTTATTTTTGCTGCGGTAGCCAAATTTGTTTATTGGTTTTGACATGAATAGTGATATGATTGAACATTACATGCTCAAAATCATACGGCAATCACTTAGTCTAAATCCGGTCATTTTCAATACGAAAAAATACGACAAAACGTGTGACAGGGGAAGTAATACAGAAATATTTTATGCAATTTTTATGAGGGATACAACAGTTACCTCCCATTGTGTTGTCTATCCTTCGATATACGGATTATGATTACCCCTTTGGTATCTTCAAACTCTTCTTCCCATTAGATTTGTAAGTGTTATTCTCCTAAATGTTCCTATTATTTTTAATGTTATTCTCCTAAATGTTCGTATTATTTTTAATGTTATTCTCCTAAATGTTCGTATTTTTAATCACCACGGTGGTCAAGTTTCTGCATGAGATTTACTGCCTATTTCCTTTCGACGGCCATTATCAATTGAAATCAACAAATTAAAGATATGCTTGACGTTTTAGTCATGATAGGAGAAACGGGTTCTCATTTTGCTTCCGGGGCTGTCGTGACCGTGATCGTACGATAGTTGGATTTACAACTAGATATGCCATCAGTGGCCATCACCACTAACGTTGCGAGTTCCAATACTACTAAGGTGAGGTGTACTCGATACAACATTACGTGATAAAGTTTGTCAGTGACTTGTAACAGGTCGGTGGTTTTCTCAGGGTACTCCGGTGTCCTCCACCAATAAAACTGACCGCCATGATACAACTGCATTATTGTTGAAAGTGGCGTTTGAAAACCATAAAGTAAACAAACATTTTACTTACAAAGTGTCGATGGATTACAATATTTCTCCACTCAAGATAGCTAATTTTCATTTTTTAAGCTCTCGCTAAAGCTCACAAAAGTTGAAAAATTAATTATCTTGAGTAGACAAATATCTTAAACCAGTATATTTCGTTATATGGGTTATATAGGGAGATACACCATTGACAATTAAAGTCACTGATACCCATAAGTCATATTGTCAAAAAAATCAACATGTATCATTACAAGATTGACATGACGATTTGTATTCGCAGACACCATCACAACCACAATTGTAAGTTCGGTTCAATATATCTTTGGTTTGACCCGATCGGGGATCAAGCACGCTACCATTACACCACCAAAACGGTGTGTGTGTNACAATATTTCTCCACTCAAGATAGCTAATTTTCATTTTTTAAGCTCTCGCTAAAGCTCACAAAAGTTGAAAAATTAATTATCTTGAGTAGACAAATATCGTTATCCACTGGCAGTCATATTTAGACACATTTTTAACAATATCAAGATCAGTTATATCGTCGCTGTCATTTTTATTGTTAGAGGGAAAGCGGAGTACCGCGAACAAAAACGCCGACCCATCGATACATACAAACATTATATCAAATATATTGAACCGAACTTATATATATGCATTTCGTCGTGTCAATCTTATAATGATACATGTCCATTTTTGTAGAAATGGAGATATCAGAGGTCAAAGTTTGGGCAGTTGAATAAAAACATTGGAGATATAACATTATAACACTTCTCAAATTGTCTTAAACCAGTATATATCGTTATATGGCTTATATAGGGAGATACACCATTGACAATTAAAGTCACTGATACCCATAAGTCATACTGTCCAACAAATGGACATGTATCATTATAAGATTGAGACGACGATTATTATTCGCAGACACCATCACAACCACAATTGTAAGTTCGGTTCAATATATCTTTGGTTTGACCCGATCGGGGATCAAGCACGCTACCCATTACACCACCAAAACGGTGTGTGTGTAATACATGTACGATCAAACTCACAACTATAGAAGACAAAGGTATTGTTTTGCCCGATAGCTGGGACATTTTAAAGTGAAAGCATGAAGCGTTCCATCAGATTAACACACATTCACTTCTACGGTCAGACGGAATATGTTATGAACAAGGATATATATTATAGGTGTCTTTTGATTATATATCACTTGATTTTTTTATTTGATCTCCGATATTCAATGATGAAAAAGGTATGAATTTTGTTGATTTTTATATGAAATAAAAACAAATATTTTTTTCAATTTCAATATGAAATCTTGATGAAATCTGTTCAACAATATATTTTATTTGTTTGGTAAATGTATATAATGTACTGACTTTAAATAAAATTTACTTACTTACTTACATTTGAGAATGTATACATGTATTTATAATAAACTGAAATAATACGAACATAATGAGTCAACTAATTCCAATAATTATTAAACTACAAAAAAAAAATTAAAAAAAATTGACATTTCTATACAAAATAAATATATTAATTGTATCGATTTGAGGAAGTGTGGAATTTATAAATGTGCATGTTTTAAATAAATAATAATAGATTAATAGACAAAATATTACATTTACATAACATAAAAACTAATAAATTATATTGTAGCCATGCTACTATTTCTTGAAATCTAACAAAGGGTCTTTGGCGTGTATGGAGTGTGGTACGCTCCAAACAAGTTACCCGCAATGGTTCACGGTCAGGCTTTCTGTGTTGCAACATGACAACCCCCACCATGAGCCACTTGACCCATATCCGTCACCCGAGAACGCACTGAGCAGCTCTGTGGGTCACGTTGAGCCATGGGTACCTTCACCAGAACCCAGCATGAAAAGCTGTTCGAACAGCTTTTGAAAATATATTTAAATATCTTATATATATGCATTACTTTTTTTTGAATGAGTTGTTTCGGTTGCAGTTCTCAGTATCAAAGTGTTAAAGATTTTACAACCGATGGTCTACAACTACATAACAATATCAGACGAAAACACAACGTGCCTCCATTAAAAGTCGCCAAAGATCTGGCACATCACGCTCAGCAGTGGGCGGAATATTTAGTGAAAACGAACCAGGATACTCCAGGAGTGAAGCACCTTAAACGAAAGAACATTGGACAAAATGTTACCATTAAAGACTCGTATGAAAACTATGTGGATTATTCAGGTACGCGAATGTTTTAGAGTGTTTAGTAGTTAATCTATGTTTTACGACATCAGGTGATAAAGGGACGGACAAGGACAAAAAGCATCACCGGACATAAGCCCAGGAACAAATGCCTAGGACAAAAGCATCTCGTAATGAAATAATCATAGTCTTATATTTTTTTTAAATTGATACCATAGACATGTTTCTTTGGTGACGTTATTAACAAACCTGAAAGTTTTATCTAACATTTATCCTTCGGTGGCTGCATTAAACTCCTTAATGAGGCACGGTTTTCGCACTTCACAACTACATTTAGTGTTGATGATATTGAAGTTATTTGTTTCCCAACTAGATACAACGTCACGTTCGGTGTAAATACCAGGTACTTTGGTTATGAGAAATAAAGATAGATGTGATTCCCTCTGGCTTAGGCTACTTGTATTAAATATCCATAAATCATAAAGCAGTACATTTTTTTTTATCAAAGTCAATATAATGCTTCGTTTGTTCGTAGGGCCCGGGTGGCTCAATGAGTTAGGTAGTTTGATTACATTTGTACCTAACAACTCATACAAGCCTATCATCAATACGGCGTGGGTTCGCGCCCGGCTTTGTAAATTACAAAAAGGATGCACTCGACTCGCAACCAACCGAAAGTGATAAAGTTTACCAGTTGCTTATCCCATGGTCGGTGGTTCTCTCCGGCTTCTTCCACCACTAAAACTGGTCGCCATGGTATAGCTGAAATATTGTTGAATGTGGCGTTAATCACCAAAATCAATCAATCAATCAAATCTTTTGTTGGTACCAATTTTTTTTTTAAAGAAATGAAAAGGTAGATCTCTATAGTTTAGTGTACACCACTGTTACTGGAAAGACCTTCATCAAGTAGGGCAGCTCATCATCAAAAAGGTCTACATGACACCCAAGATAAGCTGTTGTTCATCTACTCTAGTAACTTAGCAACCAAATATGTCTAGACCTCTAAAAAAATAATTGATTCTACACTAAAATAATTAAATAATTAATGTCACTTCATTTCTTTGTAGGTCAAACATACCTTAATTTATAGTGATTATTAGTGGTAATCAACATTTGTGGTTTCTCTCCCTCATACCTATTGTAATGGTATAGAACATCAAACCATTTTTTTAAGGTTAGGGTTATGGTGTTTAATGCCACTTTCAACAATTAATATTTGTTATATCGTGGCCGTCAGTTTTATTGGTGGAGGAAACTGAAGTACCCGGAAAATACCACCACCCTGCTGCAAGTCACTGACAAACTTTATCACACAATGTTGTATCTAGTACACCTCGAACTTACAACTTTAGTGGTGATAGGCAATAATTACACAGGTAGTAAGTACACCTCACCGTGAGCAGGATTCTTGTTTCATGTTAACCTGTACTATTCTTTCATTAAAAGCTGAAGATATTATAAAAGAATGGTATGGAGGTATAGATGTCTATCAGCCATATTTTGGAAGAGAACCACCTCCAATGGACATTATAAAAGGTACCTTATCATAATTAAGGGACTGTTACTCCCAATTAACTGCTGTTTTAAAAGGGAAAATAAGTTGGAAAACAATGTTGCCAATGGGGGAAGGTGTAAAGGTGTTTAATTCCACTTTAAACAATATTTAAGATATTGTTGAAAGTGGCATTAAATACCATAATTTTGTACCTTTGCTGTTGATCATTGTATTGTCTGTCCTTGATATTAAGGCTTCATTGATTATTTCTTTGTGTGTAGTATTTTGTTCGTTTTCCTTCCCACAATTTTATTGGTTGTCCTTACAATTAAGACTTCTAAGTACTTTTGTGGTATCTTCACACTTTTCTCATGTTAAATTTGGATTCAATTCCAGAAAGCTATTCCCCCAATATTATAGAACACATACAATTGATCCTGACCATCGTCAGTAGCCCAGGACTGGTAACCTAATGTTCAGATTACTCTCCACTCATCCTGATCAGCTGTGGGCTTGATGATGGGTATTGACTGACACAAACATCTAGTGGTTGCAGCAATGCTGGATTTAGATAAAGAAAGGTCCTAGGCTATTCCACTTGTGAGGCCCTCCCAATTCCCCACCTTCATGACTGGAGGAAGATGCAAGTGTGCTTAATCAATTTCAATAAATAAGGCAAAGATGATGGGGGGTGTTTAAAATTCTGGAATATTCTGAAATGGAGTGCTACTGTGTAAGGAAAATTCCTGAAGGGTTGTTTAGAAAGTACAGTACGTTATGACAGCATAAGTGTGAAAGTCTAATAACAGTGTTAAAGATATTATACACCTTGACTGGAGGCCCCCAAAATTTGGAGGCCCTAGGCTTCAGCCTATCGAGCCTATAGGTATATCTGGTACTGAGTTGCAGGCATTATAAAGATGTGAGAGCTAGCAAACAGATCCAGACTTTGTTTTTGCCCATGTTATCAGACATGATCTTAAAATAGGAGACAGGATTATCTCCCTTGATGATAAAAACTGTATTTGATTTAATACATTATTTTGTGTATAGATTTGTTTTAATTGAACATATTTCTCTGACAAATATACATTGAGATCAAGCACAAGTTGTGACAACATTATTAAACATCCTCTCCCTATACCAACTTATGAAATAACCAGAGCCAGTCTTCAAATTACATGGGGATGTCAGGTTAGGGTTATTGGTTATGGGGTGTAATGCCACTTTCAACCATATTTCAGTTATATCGTGGTAGTTAGTTTTCTTGGTGCATGAAACCGGAGTCCCCGGAGAAAAGTAGCGACCTGTCATAAGTTACTGACAAACTTTATCACATAATGTTGTATCGAATACATCTCGCCTCTGCAAGAAAGTTTAATTGATTTAAATGATTAAAACAATTATAGACAGGTTACTCTTAGCTATGTTTGATTGACTGACACAAGAGGCAAAAACATTGTACAATAGGCTGATTATGACTGTCCTTGATAGGTAAATAAAATGTTTTAATGCAAGATTGACAAATCTTTTACATATTTTTGCTATAAAGCAAAATGCATCGTCACCATCCAAGTAGCCAGTTACAGAATAACAATTTATTATTTTTCATACTTGAGATATTAAATTCAAACAAATTTCTGAATGTCTGGGTTTCTATGCCACTTTTGGTTAAAAAATGACTTCAGAATGATGACGGTATTTGTAAGACTGCTTCACCCGTGTTTTGTTTTCTTGTTGGACTATTATATTATATACACCAAGTAACATCAAAATGATAAAGATGTCCAGATGTAGTGTTTATTGGCAGAAGTATAGAGTACCTTTTAACTGCAGTCTAGAGACTGTTTCAAACTTATTTTATGGTACAAGTTTTGCTCATTGTTGAAAACCCTTCCAAGACTGTGAAATGTAGAACAGCAATAAAATTGCTATTCCATGACTTGAATTTATGTCTAAGTATAATGTTGAATAGTCTCTCATGTTCATTTACATCCGTATTTCTTCTGACTAATAGTAAATAAAAGAACCGCCTAGCGCATAAATGCGCGACGTATCCCCCTGCACTTGCATAATATTTAGTTTTATATATTTATAGAAAGCAGCCTTGCAGTCTTAATGTATAACACATGCAAAAAATTATTCAAATCTATTCATGTTTACTAAAGTTATCGCGTAAACAAGACACAATTCTCAAAATTGGTGAGTTTTCAACAAAAAAATAAGATTTCCCCCCAAAACCCTTGCTTGCAATATTTCCATGTTAAAACCCATCAAAGATAATGATAATTACAAGCCATATGCAAAACATTATTCAAATCTATCCATGTCTACTGAAGTTATTGCATAAACAAGACACGAATTCTCAAAATTGGTGATTTTTCAACCAAAAATTAAGATTTTCCGCCAAAACCCTTGCTTCAAATATTTCCATGTACGAACCCATCCAAGATAATGATATTTACCACACATACCTGTTAACCTCAGAGATTGTGTATGTGGGAGATCTCCCACATTCCAACTATTTAATGTGGGAGATTTTGCGTGACGAACTTTTTCACACTAAAATTTTTAGATTAAAGCAAACAAAATTTACTGTACAACTTTTATTGTTGTTGCTGAGCAACATTACTTCAAACCACTTTGGTAGGACAATACAGCTTGTTTTGCTGATCTTAGAACAGAATCACTTGGTTCGTACTCATAACACAACAAGTTTTGATTTTGCTTTGCACATAATAAAGAACAAAGTGTGTCATTGTTCAACTCAGATCTCATATCTGTCTGGATTTTTTTTAACATAGAAAAAATTCTCTCTGTGTCTGCATTTTTAAGATTGGTTGATTTCCTTGTTGAAGCAACTGCTTTTTTTGTATGAATCTCCATCAGCATGTCTTTTAATATCATATACACCACCATGGCTGACACTAAAATTTGTAGAACAAAGTTTGCAAAATGCCATATCATTCCCTAAAGAAGTAGGCTGCACCCAATCGTATAATTTTGTCCAGTCCTCCAAGAATTTGCAATAATGTTTCTTCTTCTTTGAAGAAGGGGTGCTAGGTCCTGAATTCCAACGTCTCCTTGATTGTGACATAGTTGAACTGTAGTTTTTTTCGTATTTAAGCAAGTAATTGAACGATACTCGCCTTCAAATTTTCTTTTTCCACAACTTTGATTCATGTAGTTATCCATTCAATATTGCAAACAACTTACATTGTCGGCGTTTCTAGTAAAAACCGAGAGAATTCCGAGTAACAATCGGCTGATTCATGCAAACGTTTTAATGACCCAGCTGATAAAAACAACAAAAATGGCATCCAACTTTTCGATTTTAATCAAATTTATGGTCGCGGGAGATAATGTGGGAGAAGTATTTCAAAGCGGGAGTTTTTAGTCTCCGGCGCGGGAGGCCGAGCTCAAAAGCGGGAGTCTCCCGCGAAATGCGGGAGGGTTAACAGGTATGACCACATGCAAAAAATTATTCAAATCTATCCATGTTTACTAAAGTTATCGCGTAAAGACACAATTCTCAAAATTGGTGATTTTTCAACCAAAAACTAAGATTTTCCCCCAAAACCTTTGCTTCAAATATTTCCATGTTAGAACACATCCAAGATAATGATAACTACAAGCCACATGCAAAAACTCATTCAAATCTATCCATGTTTACTCAAGCTATCGCGTAAACAAGAAAGTGTGACAGACGGAAACAGACAGCCGCTATTACTATATCCCTCACCGCTATCGCGGGGGGGATAATAATCTTTAAATAGACAAATAGATCCCACTTTAAAATTAGCATATTTGTTCTTTTTAAGGTTATTGTCAATTTAGCCAAATGGTTTGGAAAGATACCAAGGAGATGGGAATGGGAAAAGTTATAGGATATGAAAAAACAGTTGTTGTTGCTTCGTATAGACCAGCTGGCAATGTTGTGGGGAAATTTGCTGAAAGCATTGTAGAACCCAATGATAAAGTTATATTTTTCAAATATTTCAAGATGTAGATATTTATAGAGATAAATAAATTGTTCACACAGACGTAGTTTATCACATGATTGATTGATTGATGTTTAATGCCAACATTAGCAGTATTTCAGCTATATCGTGCCATTTATCATAATTGTGTCGCATGTGTAGCAGAAAAAATGCAATACTCTCTCATCTTGCCTCTTTGTCACACTTTTCTTCATCTGCAACATCCCCTTGACCGCTTCATTTTTTGTGATTTTTTTTAAGTCACGCTGATTTTTGGAGTTTCCCACAGTTAAACAGGGATTTCCAGTGTTCTTCAGAGGGGTGTAGGTTTGGGTTTAAGCTTATGGTTTTTAATGCCACTTTCAACAATATTTATCGTTGCGGTCAGTTTTATCGGTGGAGGAAACCGGAATATCCAGAGAAAACCACCGACCTGTCCAAAGTCACTTATAAACTTAATCACATAATGTTGTATCGAGGACACCTCGCTATTAATGGGGTTCGAATTCACAACTTTAGTGATGATAGGCACTGATAGCACAGGTAGTTGTAAATCCAAATACCATATGATCACGACCACGACAGCTCTTTCAGAGGGAGGCACATCTCAAATTCACAGATCCTCTTAGTACTCCCTACAGAATCCTACGAAACTTGCACATATTCAAGAAATGGCCAGTTAAAGTAACATTTCTTTTATGTTTGGTTCTATTTGGTTCAGTGGTTTTCTAGATGATATGTGTTTAACACCACTTTCAACAATATTTCATCTATATCGTGGCTGTATGTTTTATTGGTGGAGGAAATCCGAGTACCCAGAGAAAACCACGAACCTGCGTAAGTCACTGACAAACTTGCCATAATTGGGATTCAAACTCACAGCATTAGTGATGATAAGCACTGATTGCATAGGTAGTTTTAAATCAAACTACCATACGACCACATCCACGATGGCCTCTCCAATTCCTCATATGGTTCCTTTTGTTCAGCAACAGCTAAAAGTTGCTCTTTAAAAGTAAAAAAAAAATGGTAACATTTTACAAATTTTCATAAAACTTTTAAATACTTTTCAAAATTTTCTGCAGTTTTTTTCCAATCATTGCGGAAGTGTCAGTACTCTTGATAAGACATACATTATCTTCTATACTGTAAATCAGCGCTTGCTTCAACGTGTCTTCAATTTCAATAACTTCTAGACTACACACAATGTCCAGTAATATAACGTTGCATGGTTCTGAATCAGATTCGTCCATCCACCAGATGGCACTGACAACATGGTTGAACACTTCAGACAATATATAAGATCGTTGTCCAATGGTGTTTTGACACTCTTCGTCATCCTTTATAATGAAATCCTGTAAAAAAGTCAAATTGTGAACGTTTATGTTAAAGACAAAAATACCATTAAAAAAGCATAACAAATTGCACATGTTTATGTTGAGCAAGTGATCATTTTGGCCATTGGTCCCTTTAATATCACTTTGACCCTTTTTTTCCCCACGCATGTTTATGTTGAGCAAGTGATCATTTTGGCCATTGGTCCCTTTGATATCGCTTTGACCCTTTTTTCCCCCACGCATGTTTATGTTGAGCAAGTGATCATTTTGGCCATTGGTCCCTTTGATATCGCTTTGACCCTTTTTTCCCCCACGCATGTTTATGTTAAGCAAGTGATCATTTTGGCCATTGGTCCCTTTGGTATCTCTTTGACATTTGTTCTCCCCTCAGACCATATCTGCTAGGTGAAATCTGTTTGATAAATACATGCATGAAAATTAGCAGATCAAATTCTGACTTAAAATTCCATATTTTGGACTTTGTCCCATAGCAAACCAATTATATCTTGAAAACTGTAAGAGCCATATCTAATCTGTAGGCATTCATATAAGGAACAAATTTGTTTTTTAAGTCATTTAATTCTCTTGTCTGACACGGGGAGGGCTAGAATCCCTAAATCAACCCCAACAATCAGTCAACTAGAACAAACGTCATTACACAAAGCATGACACCATTGTGTCGTGTCGATAATATACACTTATAGTCTTTTGTAGAGGTCGAGATGATTTTTTACAGACGTAAGAAATTAATATTGACTGAAGCCGTAGGTTGAGGTCAATATTGATTTCTTAGGTCCATAAAAACTCATATCAACCTCTACAAAAGACTAATTGTTTTATTGCATAACAAATCAAAGTGAGTGAAAGCGAGTCGATATGGCTTTTAATCAAGTCAGTATGACTCATGCATAATGTAATGGAAAGTGAAAGTGAAAGGGAGTCGATATGGTTTTTAATCAAACAATATCAGAATTTACAGAATGTCTGTCATGTGACAGCTTTTCATCCAATGAATATTTTCAAATTAAATCATTATGTAATAATATACAATTATAGTCTTTTGTTGAGGTCAATAAGTTTTCATGGACCTTAAAAACGATATTCACTGAAGCCTTTAGGTTGAGGTGAATATCGTTTTTAAGCTCCATAAAAACGTGTATTGACCGATACAAAAGACTGTAATTGTTTTATTACATTAAAATGAAAAATGAAAGTGAAACCAAGTCAATATGAAATTAATCACTTGATTATGACGTCATACATAATGCAATGGAAAGTGAAAACGAAAGCGAGTCAATACTAGTTTTAATCAAACAATATCAAATTTTACGGAATGTCAGGTGACAGCATGATAGCCAATAAAATTGCTTAAATAAAACCATTATGTAATAATGACAACTATAGACTCATTGCATAATATGAGAGCAAACATTTTGTGGTTATATAAAATAAAAATTTAGTTCAAAAGACTGCAGCATATTTTGTTGTTGATTTCTGTTGTTACTATTTTTAGATCATTGGTGTTCATCATTACTTTCAACAAAATTCTCGGCTATATTGTGACTACCAGATGTATATAAGGGGAGGTAAGCCTGCCTGAAAAGTTGTAACCAACTTGTCAATAAAATTTCTTCTCCCCCCCACTTCCTCCCATTTGTTTCATAGGTGAGTGAAAACCTCAATGCTTGAGTGGGTATTGGGACTCGAACCAAGATCAATGGTGTCTAGTGTGTGGTCGGATCTTAACGACCTTACAATACACAGACAGGTAAGACCCTCTCAATAATTAAGTTAGCATAGCATCTTGTTCTTGGGATGATGGGATGGAGTGGGCTTTGATCCTAGTGCTAAATAATTTTTTGCCCATTTAGTCAGAAATGTATTTTAAAAGAAATTTGTCTATTTGATTAAGTAAATTTCATTCAATTTCTCACTAGTCGAAACAATGTTTTACTAGACTGGGGCTTATGGCTAGTAGTTTTTGGTGCAGACTGTGGCAGTGTTGTGTTGTAGTCTAACTTGTGTAAGTTACAGGGGGTACTTACATTTATATACTGTATATAACATTTTACAGGGGATACTTACATTTATATACTGTATATAACATTTTACAGGGGATACTTACATTTATATACTGTATATAACATTTTAAGTAGTTATTTAATGCCAGTTTATTCTGTCTGACATCAGTATATTGTAGTAAAGTTGTCACTTCCTGTAGTATCTTGGATTGTACCAATTCAGTACCCTCTAGAAAGAAAAAAATATCATTGTTATACAAAAATAGTTGACTCTCATTGTCTCGAACTCGGTTGACTCGAATTTCCGGTTGAGTCGAATTTTTATCGAAGTCCCGAACTTCGTTGTGTATAAATATATGTAATTTGACTCCTGTTGAGTCGAATTCGGATGAGTCGAAATTTCGGTTGTCTCGAATAAAAGTTTCGGTCCCGAGATGTAGAAAGCCATATTATTTACATTCGTTAAGTCGAATTTACCAGTCAAAACATGTGTATTACCTTGGGATTAAAATCGGATCACAGGTGAAACATCCGGTCATTAGCTTTGACATTTTTACCTTAGGCTATTTCACATGTTTATTTCACAATCTGTCAAATTAATTAGTAATTGGCTTGGTATTATGACACAAGTTAGATGTGTACAATAAAAATTATCGATTCATAATAAGTGCGCTTGGGTCGGCATACATCAATGATTATGAAAAGTACGAATGTACACAACGGAAGTGTTTTATCTATTGTCGGAAATTAATTTTGATTATAATTTCTCAATTTTGAGAGATTTGAAAAAAATGTTAGTCATAATTAACAGTTGTAATAAAAGGGGATTTTTTTTTACACTTTATTGAATCATAAAAACACACAATTTATTGTAAATATTGCACAAAGAAAAATACGTTGTGATGGGTGAAGTTTTATGACAACGCAACACCTGAAAAACATAATCATGCACACAAAAAAGATATCTAGAAGTTATCAGTTGTTCCACAAGATTCAAAGAATTTAACAGAGAAAAAAAAAAGCAACAAAAACATCGAATAAATTTTAAATCGTTCCGAGAATCGGGACATGCAATGCTGGTGTTAGCTCTTCAAGTTGTCTCCCTTTCGTCATTAAGCAAACTACACTTCCGGTTTTCGTAGCTCCTCTTGAGTCGAACTACGGTTGACTCGAATTTTTTCCATGGTCCCATCGAATTCGAGATAACGAGAGTCAACTGCTTGTGATTGTGTGGTAGTTGGATTTACAAGTACCTGTGCAATCTGTGCCTATCACCACTAAAGTTGTGAGCTTAAACCCTGTTCATGTCGAGGTGAACTCGATACAACATTATGTGTGATAAAGTTTGTCAGCGACTTGCAACAGATCGGTGGTTTTCTTTGGGTACTTCGGTGTCCTCCACGAATAAAACCAAAATATAAGTGAAATATTGTTGAAAGTGGCGCTAAACACCATAATCCCTATAAGGCAACCCCTTCAGACATTTTAATCCTCTAGAGGATTAAAGATTTTTCCACCACCTGTTCAGCAGGGTTAAAATGACGTCATAATGGGAGAAAAGGATTTATTAACCCAGGAACATTATATTTACCCAGGCCAGTTAACCGAGGTAAATATATTATTCTTGGGTTAATAAATCCTGTTATCCATCGAATTGAAAGTCATTGTTTTATTATATGACACATTTTATATGTTGACTTTACCCTTAAAGTAAGCTGTTATCACGTTTTCTTTGATTTCGTATGGTGCAAGACGTTGGAATGTTATATTCACCGCCAGTTATGTCGCGTGAGGTGAATATAACATTTTATCAAAGAACGTTTCTAGGGACGTCAGCCAATCAGAAAAGACATTATCTGAAGTCATATCATAAAGTACATTGTTGACAAATTCTATATGATTTTGTTGCAGTATCATAATCTATACTTCAAATATATATGATTGATTGATTGATTAATATCAGATAATATTATTGCTTAACCTCCCGTGAGCAGTATTTCAGCTAAGTATTCAGGACGAAATAAGTTAAAATTATATATAACAAGAACCCATGGGCTACTATACTCACATGAGAAATATAGTCAAATTATGTGCATTTTTATGTACAACAATATACAAAATTCAGACCAATATTATATATTTAGTCCTACACTTTGGGTTGTTGATATAATAATTTGTTCCCATTCTAATTAAACATTATTACAATTAACATTCCTGTGGCACTGGTCTAAAATATAGTCTTCTTTTTTTTATTAAAAAGTAAAATTAACAAATATAATTTTCTACAGATTACAGAATGACTTCATTCTACATTACTGATACAAAAATTAATTTGCATACATTTGAAAAATTATGAATGTATTATAAATATTTTTGGTTTATTTTCAGTGATAAATCAGAAACAGACTGATTTTTTTACTTTTTCTTCTGTAAATATTTCAATAGACTAGAAGACACTACAGTGACTGTGAAATGTAGAACAGCAATAAAAGAGCTCTTCCTTTACTATTAATTTGTTTCTAAATGCATAGTTTGATAGGCTCTGCTGTTCATTTACATCTATATTCTTTCTTACCAGAATTTTTCTCTGATCAAGTTTATTCTTTTTTAGTAAAATGAGAGTTATCTCTCTTTGTTCATTGCTCAAGTTGAAATCTAAGGAAATCTCTAGGGTGAAGTCAAGTGCTTCAGATTTGTAGGCAGGTCCTGCTCCACTAGTGGCACCTGTTGTGTTTTGTTTCTCTTGTTACAAATAAGGTAATCAAACTTTAAATTCTACTATATTAAAATGAATTATCTCCACTTTAGCATACCTACCTAATGTATCAATCAATGGCTCACATTTCACATCCTGTATCCTGTCAGGTATTGCCAGTTTATGTAGATTATACATACGATTAACAAAACATAAACAGTTTTTCCATTCTCCCTCAACCAGGTTTGGTAAAATCTGAAATAAACAACAACAAAAAATCGATGATAAACGGGATAGTGTCTGCAGTTTTCAACTTTTTTTCTGTAAAATTTGTTTGTGGTGAAACAATAGTTCTTAACATTGAAAAGATAAAAAATTAAAATTTATGACATGTATGGGTTGAAAATTGTGCTATTATCATTAAGTAGGCATGGACCTAAATAGTATTATTCTAACTGGCTTATGGTGTTTAACACCACTTTTAACAATATTTCATTGGCAGTAGTCAGTTTTATTGGTGGAGGAAACCGGAGTACACAGAGAAAACCACTGATCTGTCGCAAGTCACTGACAAACTTTATCACATAATGTTGTATCGAATACACGTGCACCTCACCATGAACGTGGTTCGAACTCACAAATTTAGTGGTGACAGGCCCTGATTGCACAGGTAGTTGTAAATCTAACTACCATACGATCACTACCAAGATGGCCCCTTATACGGACGGTCCAATATAACTACTGATGATAATCAGACAAATGCAGGCACTCCATCAGGGCCTTATGGGCCATCAGTTGTGAAGAGGGCAGGTGAGGTGAGGTTATTTGGAAAACTCTCTGTGAACACAGGGCTCACCATACCAGGCGACTTGGGCGATAAAGTCGCCTTCATGGCTCTGAAGTCCCTCCAACTCGGCCCGAAAGCGAAATTTCAGTTGCCCTGTTATTTTGAGGTGTCGCCTATAAATTTTCAATGATCATACTTTTTCTTCAATATTCACGTAAAAGAAGCTCCCATGTTCCTGAAATATGACCCATACAGGGCTTGATGTTCAATATTTTATTCCAAACTCGTTAATTGCATCCTTTTTAAGATAGTTGTACAGCACACGTTCGTTTTGTGAAAGGTAGGGGAACATGCGGTAGTGGTGAAAGAAACGTTAAAATCGGGATCGATTTTCGGAAGTCTCCCAAATTTTCCCTCACTTCACCCTTAAGTCAACTGAGAGAGAAGTCAAGTCGCCCTATTTTTACTATGTGTGGTGAGCCCTGGAACAAATGCCAAAATAGAAAAGAGTATGAAAAGATAGTTTATAAAATGATAATATGTTTACAACTTTTGATCTAAAAACCCTAAAACGACATTTAACTCCACCCAACAGTCATCCTAGTGCTCAGTTGATTCTTGTTTGATTATATCTAAACAAAACTTTTCTTTGCCGGTCCAATTTCTAGCAAAATTCGTTAAAATTGTCATATGAACCTATTTCATAGTTTTTTTCATCCATTGCCATTTTCCATATTATTTAAATGAATAAGAACTACACATCTGCACAGTGCAAAATCAAGTCTAAAGTGTCTCAACAAATATTGATGCAATATTGTAGTGATGACAAAACAATTTTCAATCATGTTTTCATTATTGAATTTTCTAATGATGTCTATTTGGTGTTTATCCTGTTGATGTTTTTTTATTATTCCTAGTTAAAATATCCAATATATATTAAAATGACCCAAATCATGGCACTAAATCTTTAAGTGACTTTATATAGATTGATTGGTCTTAAACGTCAACAGTGCAGTATTTCAGCTATATTGATGACCAGATAAAAAAGTTTATAATCATAAATCCTGGTAATTTACATCCCTTACGGAGTCTCACTGACCTGACTTACCTGTACTAAGACTAATGTGCTGTTGTAGTCTAATTGAATTTCTACTTGTAAGAATTCTCTATTCCGCTTATCTCATTCCCTCAGGAGCCCCACTAATTTGACTTACTTGCACTAAGGCTAACACAGTGTTATTGTAGTTAAACTGAATTTCCACATCATCAAACAAGCGATTGACCTTCTCAAATGTTGTCGAGTTGACAGAAAACATCCTGATAATGTTCAGTACCATAGTGTTTTCTGTGAATGAAAAGAAAGTATCTTGTATTAATGTCAGGTTGACCTTGTATTAATGTCAGGTTGACCTTGTATTAATGCAAGGTTGACCTTGTATTAATGTCAGGTTGACCTTGTATTAATGTCAGGTTGACCTTGTATGTCAGGTGGCCTAATTGTTTGTATTTGAGTAACTGTCTGTTATGTATTTATTTCAGAGCACATATTAAGGTCTTATTCTGTTATAATTTTAGAATTGATCTCCATATCAAGAGAGAAGAGTTAGCATCCCATTAACTGGTTTAACTCTGCCACATTTCTGTGCTTGTCCCATGCTAGGATCTGGATTTCAAATGTCATATGTCAGTGATTTTTAATGTTCTTGTGAGAGGTGCTTGTGCAGTGTGTTGTTATTGGTGGAATTGTTGACCATCACTGTTTAAACTTTCTTTTCATAATGCCCCTTGCTTGTATTCAGTGGTTAGGGATTATGGTGCTTAACGCCACTTTCAGATATATCGTGGGGATGGAAACCGGAGTACGCGGAGAAAACCACCGACCTGTCACTAACAATCTTCATCTTATAATGTTGTATCGAGTATACCTCCCCATGAGCGGAATTCAAATTCACAACATCAGTGCTGATAGGCACTGATTGAATAGGTAGTTGTAAATCCAACTATCAAATGATCACACCTATGACTGCCCCTGCTTGTCAAACATTGGCATCTAAATTAAATACGAGTGAGTTACTACTAACATCTTTCAAATTGAAAAAAAGCAACATTGGCCCCAATATGTTGGTGGAAGTAAAACTTGCCAACTTGAATATCTGCCTTACTCGACACAAAAGCATAGCAATTATTGCCACTCCATTTAAAACGGCTCAAACTTTAAAAGATAATTACTCCATTTAAGAACAATATCTTACCTTGAGATTTTACAAGTTCTGTACATAAATTCTGACACATCTGAAAAATAAAAATTATCTAACACATCTAATAAAAATAAGATAAAATCAGGAATCCTGTCTGTTAATTGGTGATGTTGATATTTTCAATGACAATTGATCGATATGACTGATGTATTGTGCATCCAGATGTAGCAATCATGAGCAAGGAAGACAATATCTTTCAGGTCATTTAAATATTTTTAAGAAACAAACAAAAAAACAATTCAAATCTAAGTTAATTATAACTTAAAGCAAAGCAGTAACGGCAAATTAAAGAAATTCATATTTTCAGTAATGGTGGCCATCTTGAATGTAGGACATGGTAGTAAGATAAAAATTTATAAGGGGACTAACCAAGAATTTGGTTTAATATAGTTAGGTGGCTTCGGATGGAAACATTTTTATGCAAAAAGTTGAAGAAAACATGATGACAACGAACATAGAGTCACGGCAACAGCTCACATAACCCTGCAAGTCAGGTGAGCTAAAAAGCTGAAGACATCTACCTCTGATTATAAAGATATGACTTACCTGTTCACATTCTATTGGAGCTGTATATGCCAAAATAAGAAGTTGGATGGTGAAATCAAATCGTTTCATCTTCTCCTTAAACCAGCCAGCTGTGGAAAAAAATAGGTATACAATAGATCAATCTGTTTTATGGTAGCCATCATTATTTGATTGAACATTATATGACTTGAGTGTTTCATTTGTTGGCTGACATTTTATAAGAGCATAATTTCCTCTGATCAGATTTAAAGTACACAGTCGGCAATGTCGACAACTTCGTCAAAGTGGCAAGGATTATTTTCATACTAATATCCACTTTGGCAATTGGAAGATTTCAAGTAGTGGCAAAGTGTACTTATTACAACATTATGTGATAAAGTTTATCAGTGACTTGTAGCAGGTTGGTGGTTTTCTCTGGTTTCCTTCACCAATAACACTGACCGCCACGATAGAGCTGATATATTGTTGAAAGTGGCATTAAACGACACAGGGGTCCAAATTAGTGGTCGCCCAGTCGCCCATGGCAACCAAAATGTCACCTGGGCGACTTGAAAACGTAGAAAGATAGCCCAGCTGGCTATTAAAAATTCCAGTAGCCCTGTATCCCTAAACTATCGTTTGTCCATTTGTATCGTGATCGTTTTTCTGTTACCTGTTCAACTGAAATGTTTCTAACTCAAAGGAACATCAGTTATGGTTTTTCAAACAGGGAACCAGAATACATAGTATATAGAATAATCCTCCGCCTAAGAAGCACTCTAAATTTCGGTAAATTTCCAAAGTTCTGGTAGTTGATTTTTTTTTAAATCAAGAAATATGTACCAAATGTTTATATATTGGAGAAAATCCACTTAACTAGTTTTATTTTTTTCAAAAATGTGTGTAAAATACAGGATTTGGCTTAAAAAATACAAAATTTTCTTGGGGTGGGGGGGGGGGAAAATAACCCCACAACCCCACTAGCGGCCCTTGTCATTTTCACCTGGGCTACTGCTTTTTAATCTGGGCTAGCAGTCTCAAAATTTCAGTAGCCCAGTTGGCTATTATGCACAATAGTTAATCTGGGACCCTGCAACATAACCCTTACTCTTCATTTATTTCATAAGAATGACAATGTATGCATTTTCTATGATTTGATTTTCATTTTTGGTGTTTAACGCCACTTTCAACAATATTTCAGCTATATCATAGCGACCAGTTTTAGTGGTGGAGGAAGCCGGAGTATCCAGAGAGAACCACCGACCATGGGCAAGCAACTGGTCAACTTTATCACTTGTGGCTGCGAGTCGAGTGCACCCTTTTTTTGTAATTTACAAAGCCGGGCATGAAACCACGCTGTATTGATGATAGGCTTGTATTAGTTGTTAGATCCAGCGACCTAACTCATTGAACCACCCGGGCCCCTTGCATTTTCTATACAAATTCCTAACCATATATATACTACTTACATTTTATTTGTAAGAATTCTTCTCGTATATATGTACGATAATCTAACCAAGCCCAAAAAGTATACAACTCGGACTTAACTTTCAGTTTCTCACTCAACAAAAGTTCATCACTTTCATTTAAATCAATGCAATGATGTGCAAGTTCACAAATACACAAAAACATGGCTGGGAAATGTATCTCCGTAAGAACTGAGCTGACATATTCTTGTTCTTTCTTATCATTCCAGTCTTTCTTCATTCTGGGAAGAGCTTCGACAATGTCCATGAAAAGTTCAAATGCAAAGCTGGCTGTGATTGGTTGAGAATTACTGTACAAGTTGTCCATGTTCAGGTAGGGCAGAACAGTATTGGTTAAGAATTGTATTGGGTTCAACAGGGAACCAGATCCTGTGATACCTTTTGTAACCTGGTGGAAAAATTTGAAAGTTATTATGAAATTACATTAATTATCAGGATCATGATGTTTGGTCAATGTGACATCAACAACATTATGTCATTACAGATAAAAAGAATAATAAGAGATTATTACATGACATTTTCCATATCGGCCCTGGTATCAGCCCGAGACTCCCATATCAAGACCAACAGCGAAGCTGGAGGGCTGATACCAGGGACGATATGGAAAATTTCATGTCATAATCTATTTATCACATATTTTACATTGACTTTTTTCAAGCACTGACTTTTATATTGCAGAAAAGATCTTTGAACGGACAAATTACACAAAATAAATCCTTAAGAGAGTTGCCTTTGTTCAACTTGCTAATATTTTTGCTTCGAGTTTTGCACAATTGACGTTAGAAAGTGTTTGTAAAACTACCCAAGACGTTGACATTTGAATGGAAATTCCTATATTTCGTTGAAATTGTAGCACTTTGAAATTTTTATGTGTTTTGGCATACATTTTGCCAAATTTCGAATTTAAGCTACAGATTCCTAATATATAATGCTTGTGTGTAAGTTTGAAATCAATTGGTCAACAAATAAAAATCTTAGAGCGCTTACAACATACATCGTGTTTTGGCAGACATCATAAAAATTTCTGCCATTCTCACATTTTTTTCGCATTTTGCCCAATTTCGAACTTAAGCTAGAGATTCCTAATATAATGCTTGTGTGTAAGTTTGAAATCAATTGGTCAACAAATAAAAATCTTAGAGCGCTTACAACATATCTCGTACAGACGCCCGGCATTTCCATATCCCCCGCTACACTTTGCCGGGCAGGGGACAATGAGATGATGATAAGGTTTGTTTTGTACTATAGACCTACACACTTAGTTGGATTTAATAATGCTAGCTCACTGAAACAACAGTCCGCGGATAGACATGTCATCCTACTCCGACACATTATCCTGATTCGGAGCTAAACAGTATTGCTCTTTCTCCTTAATACTGCGTGCTAAGCGGAGAAGCAACAAATACCTATTTTAATGTCTTTGGCTTAAGCAGATCAGGGCTCGAACCCATGATCTACCGCACTAGCGAGCATGCTAACCATTACAGCACTGATGCAGTTAATAATACTTCAAAGATTGCAGATGGTTTCATTGGGTGGCAGATTGAATCTTCTAATATTAAATCAAAACAAGATAATTTCAGATCTCACCTGACTGGTTTCCATGACAAATTTTAGTACATTCTGCTGCTCTTTAGTACCCAATCTCTGTTTCTTTAAAAAGTTGTCTAGTGTGTAAACAAGCAAGGTCATTTGTCTGTTACCATGGTAATTAGCTGTACAAATGCTCGGCATAGAATTTAAGATCTGTTGTAAAAAAAAAAAAGTAATAGTATTATAGTTTGTCTAGTTTTGATGAAAGTTGGAGAGACCGAAATTGTAGGGTTAGAGGGGTTCGGGTTGTGGTGTTTAATGCCACTTTCAACAATATTTCAGTTATATCGTGGCGGTCAGTTTTATTGGTGGAGGAAAATGGAGTACCTGGAGAAAACCACAGACCTGTTGATAGGCAATGATTACACATGTAATTGATATAGTATGGCATCCTTATATTAAACTAATTTCCTTTAAACTCAAAACAGTTTTTTTTCCAACTCATGTGTTAAAGAGATTAGCTCTATTGCAGGTGGTCATATATGAATTTGTATGAATGTTCTAAATGCCTACTGTCTCATGCAGTCATTTTTTCTCTGTCCCAAAGGTGCATTCCTCAGTTTAGATAATGAGTTGTCATTTAAGAGAGCAAATGGTTCAGCTATATAATCACAGTATAGGAACCAGTACGCCTGAAATCTCTTATTGACGTGCTCTTCTGTAACCTGCATTACGGTTTCGGTGGAAATCGACTGCCCACGCTTTCAAAGCAGGCAAGTTGTTTGGAATTTATTATCGACAGATACGATGTATCTGTGTAAAAAAGTTACAGAATGTACCCAATTCATTACTCTAACGGACGCTAAAGTTTCTTTGGATAAAATAACGCAACAAATTCAGAATGGAGTATCAAACATTTGTTTTTACTACCAGAAAAGGTAAAAAATCCATTTCTTTATGCCTAAATGCATATGGCTTCCAATTTAGATTGTATTTGCACGATAGTTTTGGATGTGAGAAGCATTCTTTTTACAAAGAAGCGATAGAGAAAACATAATTTTTCCTACTAAAAAATTGGATTGAAAAAATAAATGTGCTGTGGGCTGTTTGCTGTAGCTGTGTAAGTCTGTTTGACGTCGCGTTTGAAAACAGTCTGTACGCTGATTGACGTGCTAAATTTGTATTTTAAAAAGCCTATTTATTTAGCAATGCTGAGGTATTCATATCTGTAATTTTGCATAAACTGTGTTCATATCTATTGACATTACCGATACAAGTATCGAGATATTATTCAAGGATAAAGGGTCAAACGGGACCATCTTATTTTATCCTTGTTCAAAAGAACCTGTTAAAATGATAAATATTACGCTATAGGGCTAATACATTAAAAAAACCAAAGATGCAGTCCTTGCATCAATCAATCATATGCATTCTGTCAAGTTTTTGGACATACAGGTTATTAGAATTTAATGAAAACATAGAAAAACTTACCTGCAGTGAAAGTGTAAGATGTCGAATTCCACGGAAACCGTAATGCAGTTTACAGATGAGCACGTCAATAAGAGATTTCAGACGTACAGGTTCCTATACTGTGATAATGGCAAGAACAAACTACATTAAGATGAGATGACGACGTTAGTTTTGTACTAGACCATCACCAGTAGTTGGATTTTTATCATGATAGATCGCTTACACAACAATCCGGCTAGACATGTCGCTCCACTCTGACACATCTGAATCCGAGTCAACCTTTCTATCCTGTTACTCTTTAATGATACATACATTCTTAGAGGAGAAGCAGCAAGGACTGATTTCATAGTCTTTGGTTTGACCTGACAGATGTTCTAACCCATTATCTACTTCTAACAAGGCAAACATGTTAACTATTACACCACCAGTTATAGAGGCAATGGCTCTTTCCAAAAATGTTTTAAACATAGTATGATTGATTGATTGATTGATTGATTGATTGATGTTTAACTCGAACTTAAGCAGAATTTTTGCTATACCATGGTGTGCCATGAATTTTATATATTAATATAGACACCTACCAGACCCTTAGAAATAAATCATACTTGTCTATTAAACAATCATGTTTATATGCATGTATACCTCTGTATATATAGTCACTTGATCTTTAGAGGTGATAGCTCTTTCTACGATGTTTTGCAGAACAAGTTCTGGATTCTGTAACACTTGTTTATAAACATCATTAACTTTCTGGAGAGAAAAAAATGACAGTGTGATATTATGGATTATTTTGTTGCCTTGTAACAGTATATGATAATTTACCTCCAAATCCTATCTTACTAGAGTTATCTTTCTTTCTTCAGCTTATTCTTAGCAAAAATAGTAATATTTCCTGGCAAACAAAGTCAGTAACTGCCCCCTACACAGGATATAAAAATATTCAATTCCTCATTTTTACATTTTTAATAAAAAAAAACTTAGTTAAAGGGACATAACTTTAAAATGCCACAACAGATTGGATATCAAACCTACACTTTGCTAGCAATAGCCAAATAGTATATTAATATATATATATTTCTTAAAGATTTAAGAAGAAAAACAATTCATTTAATTTAATTCTTCATTTATTTAACATGGATAACATACACACAAGGGCTACTAGTAGCTCTCCTTATTTCTCCTAGGGGGCCATCGTGTCTGTGATCGTATGGTAGTTGGATTTACAACTACCTATGCAATCAGTGCCTATCACCACTGATGTTGTGAGTTCAAACTTCGATCAGGGTGAGGTGTACAACATTATGTGATAAAGTTTTGTCAGTGACTTGCGACAGGTCAGTGGTTTTCTCTGGATACTTCGGTTTCCTCCACAAATAAAACTAACTACATTTTTTTTGTACCATGATATAACTGAAATATTGTTGAAAGTGGTGTTAAACACCAAAATCCCTACACCATCAATTCTCCTTGTTTCTAAACAATTCAATCCCTTTCTTCAATATGATTGATTTATTGATTGATTGGTGTTTAATGCCAACTTTAGCAGTATTTCAGCTATATCTTGGTAAAGTGCTATGAATTAAATAGTATCTTACAGAACTAGGTCCGCAGCTAGTAAGTTTGTTGAAAGCAGCAGTAATCTCCCCTGTTGACAAGGAACCATGACTTGGCCAATATCTGTACTTTTTATATAAGTCATAAATATGTCTGTCTTTAGTGTCTGGTGACAGCTTGACAAAAGCTGAGGTAACCAACTGTAAATTAGAAATATATTTTTTTTTAAAGAAGAAGACATACATGAGGCATACAGAGAGATCCCCAGGATCAAATGACTCTCAAGGGCATTTATTCAAGCAGGTCAAATGGTTATAAAAGGAAAACATTTCAACATATTGCCATGTCTCAGGGGCCTGTTTAACGAAGATGTCTTAGGACTAAGACATATCTTGGGATGGTCTTAGGACATGTCTTTGTCTTAAGTCTGTTTATCGACCGCCTCTTAAGTTAAGATATGTCCTAAATTTTATTCTAACTTTAGGACCATCTTAAGGTAACAAATACATTTCAATAAATATAAAAAAGATAATAATATGGGACGAAGTCCCAACTATGGTAGAAATAGCAATTTTTTTTCTATATACTAATGACTAAATTTTCATGCACCGGAAATGACATACTGGAAGCAATACTTGTACAGCTACAGTGGGTTTCTGCAAAAAATTTGATGCAGTAAAAAATTGCTCTTGTAGGGGCACGAGTATCAAAGTACTAAAAACGACATATTGTATAAATAAAATCAAGAACGGGTACAAGGATGTAGAAAAAAAAAATAAAGTTGCGGCTCTCGTGAGAAGTGGAACCTGTTCAAAATATCGCGAGATAGAGCGTGAAGTAGTCCTTGACAACCATAAACAAAGATGACAGACAATGTTTATAATTTTTATGATGTATAAAACTAATGACGGCTTTCCTTGTGAATAAAGCATCGCACATGAACAACAAAATGTGCAAACAATAAAGTTTATTTACTACTTCCAGTTATGAACCATGTTCGGTAGCGGATTTATTAACCCAAGAATATTATATTTACAGAGGCTAGAGGCTGGGATAAATATGCTACTCTTGACACATTATATGACACATTTTTATATGTTGGTTTCACACTTAAAGTAAGCATTTATCACGTTTTTTTGGTTTAGCTTGGTGCAAGACGTTACAATGTTATATTCACTGCATGTTACGTCACACGAGGTAAATATCACATTTTATGTAAGAAAGTTACTTGGTACGTCAGCCAGTTAGAAAAAACATTATCTGAAGTGATGTAATAAATGGCCTTATTACTGGTAAAAAACAGCACACATATCTATTCAGACCATAGCTATAGACCAAGATATACAATCAATAGGCACCTTTTTAACAGCAATCACTGCACTTTCTGATAATTTATCTTCAAGTTCAACAACCATGTCATACATTCTGGTCAATGTCACATCAACAGCTAAAAGGTCAATGTTATTCTGTAAGGTCATCATAAGCCTGTAAAAAAAGAAAAAAATATGATCAAACATTTCTAAACTTTCAAGAATGAGAGAGACTGTTTTTATATGCCGACAGGGCTCATGCTGGAGGGCAATTTGGGCGAAGAAGTCGCCTTGTGAAGGTTGACTTCGCTTTCTCGTTGGTCAAAAGTGAAGTTCAAGTCGCCTTGTAATTTTGAAGAGTCACCCTATGTCGCCGGCCTCGTATTTTCTCCACTGGCACTTGTCAATTATTGAAATCTATCTTATCCGTTATAAGTATTTTGAAAGAGATTTTCTTGGAAATTATTGATTATTTTACACATGGCTAGACACGTTTATATTTAGCCCAGTTTATTTTCGTATCTATCAAAGGTAAATATTTTATTCATAAGTACAAAACAAAACTGCACTAGACAGCTTTAATTCTTCAATAATGTAATTTAATAGTTTATTATTAAATTCATTTATTGTATTACGTTATACCGATTAACAAGTCTAAACTTATATAACGCCAACATTTAAATATACTATGTATAGACATCTGTTTATATAATGCCTAATTCGCCGCCAAACTGCAGCACGGGCTTTTTGTACTTCTCAAGTCGAACAGACCTTTAAAACGAGTGTTTCCGTGTAGGATATTCAGTTGCAAAGGAGATACGAAGGATTGAGGACACAAAACAAAAACAGCCATAAAATAAGTACAAAATTTTGCTTTATATGTATGTCTCGTTTCAAAATTAAGCTTCAAGCTGAACGATAATTTTACCGAATCGGAATTTACAGTTCAAAGTAATGACTCAATTTCTCCCGTTTATCTTGGGTTAAATTATCTGGAATTGCGTTACTTTAAAGATTTCTCTATTTAAAATAATCCTATGTATCATTTTATATATATTTCAACACGATATAATAAATGTAGTTTGCAAATTGTGTTTAGTCAATATATTTTAGGTGATTAATCTTTGGAGTTTAATTGTGAGTAAATAGTTGTACA
>MJUT01022786.1:134077-157027 GCA_002080005.1 Gigantidas platifrons
TTTTGGTGTATTTTTTGTATTTCTTGACTCCCTAATGAACCGCATCGTTTGTGTAATGATTAGCGTAATCACCTCGAGTCAAACAGATCGTGGGTTCGAGCCCTGATCGGGTCAAACCAAAGACTATACAATTACATTAGTATTTGCTGCTTCTCCGATAAGCATGCTGTATTAACTGGTTGTCTCCGGAATCGGAATGAAAAAATAATTGTGTCCAAGTGGGGCGACATGTCTACCCGTGTGCTGCATGATGATGAGCATTGTTTCAGTGAGCTGGCACTATAAAAATCCAACCCAGCGTGTTGGTCTAGTACAATGCGGACCTAATCATCATCTCATTGAAAATGAACTTGTTCTCGCCATGACTGATATAGCTGAAAAGGTGTTGAGTTGGCGTTAAACAACAATCACTCACTTGAAAGTTGATATATAGAAAATATACGTACATTGTCGGAAAATATAATTACATAAGTGTACATCTTTCCTGACTGTGTATAAGTATATCAGTTTTGTTTTATCGGCTGCAATATCGACCAAGCGCTCACTAGAGGCTGTCTTGTATTTATTGTTAGGACATGCCGTAACTTATCTTATCCGAGATCTTATAATGTCCAAAACAACGACCAAGTAAGTTTGTCACAACGAGGATAATTCACATCGCTGACCTTTCTGATGTTATAGAAGAAATTACCACAATTGTCAAAAATTATCAGAGTTGTCTTTTTATGACTTATTCATTGGCAATAAATATATACCAAATAAAAAAGTCCAGCTTTTATAGGTATAAAACGCCTTATCATAAGATAAATATTTGAGACTGCAGTTCTTTGTGGCAGTTTGCATGTTCACAAACAAATCGAACATCCATGACTGCCAGTGAAATGTTGTTTTACCATTCACCTTAATATGTACATAATACTAGTATACAAATTGTAACTTGAAATTAGAGGATTCATACCTTCAGTTAAGCCGAATTGACACTCAAATATGTTATCCAGTTTCAGTTTCGATAGCTTACAATATTCAAAGACTTTTCCTGGAATCTTTAATTTTGTGTGTAGTGGTCTGTCCGTTTTCTTTTGGCCATTGTAGTCTCTGTCTTTCCTCGATGTTTGGTATCGGGTTATCCCTTTGATATCTTCAAACTTTTCGTGCTGTGTTTGCACGGTAACTATTGAAAATCGTTGGATATTTTTTCTTTTTAGAACAGAGAGAAACACACCAGTTTTGAAACATTGGTAACTCTACAGGTTTGATACATTTGGTTAGAAGTTCTTGTCAAAAAGGGAACATGGTTTCTTTACCATTCAGTATATGCTCCAAAGAGATTCCATAATTCATTGTTACTTTTTATCAAGTTTAAGTTTCTTTACTCTCCGACAGAAAGTATTATATATCGTCGAGTTTAATATGTAACTTGTTCAAGATTTTGAAACAATTTTATATATTTTCTTCTAACAAATAGATAGACCAACTGTAAATTTTGACTGTCCATATAAAATTGGTACAGCAAATAAAATGAAAAAACATAAATACAATGTACCACACTGTCGGAACATAAATTACAACTGTCGGAACATAAATACCACGCTGTCTGAACATAAATTACAACTGTCGGAACATTAATACCACGCTGTCTGAACATAAATTACAACTGTCGGAACATAAATTACAACTGTCGGAACATAAATACCACGCTGTCTGAACATAAATTACAACTGTCGGAACATAAATACCACGCTGTCTGAACATAAATTACAACTGTCGAAACATAAATACCACGCTGTCTGAACATAAATTACAACTGTCGAAACATAAATACCACGCTGTCTGAACATAAATTACAACTGTCGGAACATAAATACCACACTGTCTGAACAGTTCCAAAATCCAATGGAAAAATTACAGAAAGAGACAAAATTTATACTCTTGAAACACAAATAGTTTTATGGACCCAAATCTCCCCTCTCAGTGGAATGTGTCTGTGTACAGCTTATTCTGTTCGTAGTCGTCTTCAATGATATGTGTGTTTTTTTTTAACAAGTTGAGAAATTCACTAGCAGATTTTACATTTAACCAATATTTCGTTAACCTTTGGTGAACATTTCCATACTGGGCCTTTTGTTTGTAACTTTGTGTAGGAAAGATTGAAAACATCAAAGAGGTGAATCGAAATAAGAAGAACAGACAATACAATGGCCAAAAGACAAAGAACAGGACAAACAATGATGTACAAAACGCTACAAAGCAAACTAGAAATTGAGCAACACGAACCACACATAAAACTGGAGGTGAACTCGGGTGTTCCGAACGGATACGCACTTTCTGCTCCACTAGTGACACCCGTCGTGTAGCTCTAGTAAAACAGCAGGTGGCAAGTCATGAAAAAAGAATGGATGGGATAATGATTACGAAAAACGGAACATATCTGTGGTCATTTGTGACACAGATATTACATTTGTTTGTTTGTTTGATGGTGCTTAACGCCACTTTCAACAATATTTCAGTTATATCGTAGAGGTCAGTTTTATTGGTGGAGGAAACCAGAGGACCAGGAGAAAATCACTGACCTGCCGCAGATATTACGTGTTTCAGTTTTCGAGATAGGTAAACATACTCAAGTCCTCCCTAGAATCAACTAGTTAGACGAGTTTAACATAATTTATTCATAAAAGTTACAATGACATTACAAATGGGATGGAAACAAGGTTGAACAACATTAAGGAGTTATTTCCCTGACATGTTGAATATATTATTATACATTGAAACAAAATACAAGTGAGTGAACCATTGTTGATTATCGCCAAATGAGTATTTACAGGCGCGGATCCAGGATTTCAAGTTAGGGGGCGATCTTAAAATTTTTTTGGGGGCATTTCGTGTAAAAAATCACGATTTTACGCATTAAAATCATATTTTTTTTCAATTTTAAGGGGGGTGCCGGGTGACCCTGAGATAAAAATACCGATTTTGCTTAAAAAAAAAAAAAAAAAGGACATTGCATCGAAGCATATTGTGAGTAAGCTGTCCACTTTTTTGTTATAATGTTTGTCTTAATTGGTTCAAGGTAGACCATAAAACCTTTCAAATTCGTGCAAGTCTATATATTTGTGCAAATTAACGTTAAAATAACAATTATCCAGCGCTTTCAGTGGCACGGGACTATCTGTGTTACTGGCACCGGACTAAATTGTGTTTTTCAGCAAAGGACTACAAGTGTTCACTACCCAAAGTAGCAAAATTATTTATATCGATACAACAATCTTGTTAACCAATGGGGTCTATCTGTGTTATTCTTCTCATTGCATTGACGTTACGGTCACTTACGAATTTTCAACCACGTTTATTTTTTTTCTTTATTTTTATATGTGATTGGAAATAGCACGATAAAACTAAAAAAATGTGAGTGATTTCCATCACATCCGCCAGCTGGGTCATAATTTAGGTCATAGGCACGTATGATATTTAGGTCGTCATATGATTTACTATGTCCACAACAGTTTCAAATTAAAATCTAAACTTTGATGAGTTAATGGTTCAGAAACGTGCTTCTCAAATCTTATATAAAAATTAGAGGTTCCGACGACGATCAGTTTTGCCTTCCCAATAAAATCAAAGTACTGATGGTACTCATAAGTTGAGATATTTTCCAGATTTTCAGCTTGGGGACTGAAAACTGTAGTACAGACCCATTTAAAAATTCACCCTCTAAAGTCCTTTTAGGCCCAGTTTTGAACTCTCTTTTATGTATGTATAAAAATAGAAAATAAGCATACACATGTATTTATAAAACATGAAATATGGACAGGAAATGTGATGTCTTATAGTAAAATAAACACAATAAGTCCTTTGCTTAAAATCCCTAACAGTCCGGTGCCACAAATATTGGCAATAAACCATGAACACAAAAAGTCCGTTTCTCGGCTTTTACAATGAAACTTATTTATGTAATAAATATTATTCTTTCATATATTTATATAGTTTCCATTTGTATTGGATATGTTATAAAGGAAAACGAAATAGTCAAAAATGATATAAAATGCTTATTTGAAGGAAAAACAAGACGATGTTTAAAGGGTTCGACGGTATCTTGTGCTTGTGTTGGACTTGCTGAAATAACCATGTGGCCTACCAAAAGCAATCATCCAAAAACTTCATCGTAGTTCATTGGTACATTCCGTAAATGTAGTAATATGAGGACTTACGACTTTTTATGACCTGTGTGGTCCATTTTCTATGACAGGTCATTTTTTAACACGCAAAAAGTCCGTTGCTCAACCCGAGTAGTCTGGAAACGTCTGTGTACCGCAGGTTTGTTTAAGTTATTTCTATGTGTACCGCAGGTTTGTTTAAGTTATTTCTATGTGTACCGTAGGTTTGTTTAAGTTATTTCTATGTGTACCGTAGGTTTGTTTAAGTTATTTCTATGTGTACCGTAGGTTTGTTTAAGTTATTTCTATGTGTACCGTAGGTTTGTTTAAGTTATTTCTATGTGTACCGTAGGTTTGTTTAAGTTATTTCTATGTGTACCGTAGGTAAACCATAGTTCATAGTTTTGTTGTAAGACAAGATTGACGATACCATAGGGGTAATTAGAAGTCGTAAATCAATGAAAGACATACAACACAATGGTCAATTGATAAAAGACATAAGGTAAAACAATGATCTACAAAATTAGAGTGAGTGAGTGAGTGACAATACAATGGTCAATTGATAAAAGACAAAGTAAAACAATGATCTACAAAATTAGAGTGAGTGAGTGAGTGAGTGACAATACAATGGTCAATTGATAAAAGACATCAAGTAAAACAATGATCTACAAAATTAGAGAGTGAGTGAGTGAGTGAGTGAGTGACAATACAATGGTCAATTGATAAAAGACATAAAGTAAAACAATGATCTACAAAATTAGAGTGAGTGAGTGAGTGAGTGAGTGAGTGAGTGACAATACAATGGTCAAGTGATAAAAGACATAAGGTAAAACAATGGTCTACAAAATTAGAGTGAGTGAGTGAGTGAGTGAGTGAGTGACAATACACTGGCAAATTGATAAAAGACATAAAGTAAAACAATGATCTACAAAATTTGAGTGAGTGAGTGAGTGACGCTAAGTGAGCAATTATTTTTAGATGACAGGAACAAGTAACATTTCGATTGAATGACGATAACGATGATGATGATGATGATGATGATGATGATAATGTCCACTTTGTACTGGACCATCACACTTAGTTGGATTTTTATAGTGCTACCTCACTGAAACAACAGCCCACGGGTAGACATGTCGCTCCACTTGGGCGCATTATCCTGATTCCGAACCAACCAGTATTTGTTCCCTTAATGCCACGTGCTTACCGTAGAAGCAGCAAATAGAAAGTTCATAGTCTTTGATTTGACCCGACAATCCACGAATTACCGCACTCCAAATAAGCACGCTAACCATTACACCACTGACAGCATGATTATTTTATTCGCTCGAGAGTCGACACAAAATTCTTAGTTCTGTGTGGCGGTGTCCGCTGCGATTTTCTCCTAAAACGATGTTCGAGGCGAGTACGCTATTACACCACCGATGCGGATTGTTCTAATCAGACACAATACAAATGAAAGTGCTTACTAATAAGGAAAAAAACAACAACAACAAAAACAGCCACACAGTGCCTTATATTTTCATTTTTCTAGCTGCTTAAGCCAAGTTTGACACATTTTATTTCGAAATATTTTGCTCAAAAAGATGAGAAGAGTTTGAAGATATCAAAGGGGTAATCAGAATCTGTAGATCAAAGAAGGACAGCCAGCACAATGGTCAAAAAGAAACAGGACAAAAGTACAAGCAACGATCTACAAAACTAAAGATTGAGTAACACGAACCCCACTAAAAAATGCTGATAAGAGGAAAACTATAATCTTTGCCACACTCAACTATTTGTTACATTGTACCTGATAATATAAAATATATATGTGTATGATATATTAAATCTTTTTAAGTATGCTGATTAGATATTACATAATGATAAAAAGGTGACTGAATGTTGATTTTTGATATAAATATATAATAATTGAACTTCCGAATGTTGACACTTCTCCTTTATTAATGTTGGTCACATCTAGATCTATACATGCATGGACACGAATTCAACCACAGTACACACAAAATTTAATCTTGTAAAGTAAAACTCTATATTAGGTCACAACTAAGATTATCATTTAAATAAATATTTCTTTTGCAGAACGACTAAAAAGTTATCTAAATAGTTTATTATACTGTACGCTACGAATGTTGGGTAGTATTTTTTGTTTTTAATTTCTATTAGAAATAAAAAAAAAAATACAGTTCGAGATTCCAATAGAAAAATTGTAGTTAAACAGAATGAAACTCAATACCCAAACACACATATAGATGACCGCTCACTTTCCTGTCTTGGTAAAACCACTTCAGTAAAACGTGGCGGGGTTTAACTAGTTTGATTGGTCGCTTAAGATACAACATACAACAGTACAAGTTAGGGTTCATGCAACTGACACCTTAAAACAAGTTAGCACCTATATATACAACAGGAAATGACCATACTGTATATAAAATGACAACACTATACAATTAAACTAGGATAAGAAAAGTTTGTAGAGGGAGGGGGTCGTGGTATTTAACGCCACTTTCAAAAATATTTCAATTATATCGTGGCGGTCAGTTTTATCGGTGAAGGAAACCAGAGTAAATCACTGACCTGCTCATGTCACTGACAAACTTTATCACACAATATTGTTCGAGTCCACCACTCCTGAACGAAATTCGAATTCACGACGTTATTGGCGATAGGAACTGATAGCATAAGTAGTTGTAAATCCAACTATCATACGACCAAGACCATGCTTGAAGATGACACAGTGGTAATCAAATGATGTAAGTCGAAGGACAGACAATACAATAGTTAAAAGAAAACGGACAAAATGCCCAGCAATGATCAATAAAAATAAAACTAAACACAAAACTACAGATTGAACAACACGAATTCCACTTAAAAGTGGGGATGCACTTAGGGTAAGCTGTTCCTGCTCCACTTGTGTTACCTGTCGTGTTACTGTGTTCCAAAGACGGTCATACGTCGTGAATGAGCATTTGTGACAAAGATGTTCCGTAACTGTAACTGTAAACCTATTTTCACTATCTTGCTTGGTTCTGGTCATTTGTGACACAGATGTTCTGTAACTGTAAACCTATTTTGACTAACATGCTTGGTTCTGGTCATTTGTGACACAGATGTTCTGTAACTGTAAACCTATTTTGACTGTTGCTTGGTTCTGGTCATTTGTGACACAGATGTTCTGTTACTGTAAACCTATTTTGACTATCTTGCTTGGTTCTGGTTATTTGTGACACAGATGTTCTGTAACTGTAAACCTATTTTGATTAACATGCTTGGTTCTGGTAATTTGTGACACAGATGTTCCGTTACTGTAAACCTATTTTGATTAACATGCTTGGTTCTGGTCATTTGTGACACAGATGTTCCGTTACTGTAAACCTATTTTCACTATCTTGCTTGGTTCTGGTCATTTGTGACACAGATGTTCTGTAACTGTAAACCTATTTTGATTAACATGCTTGGTTCTGGTCATTTGTGACACAGATGTTCTGTGACTGTAAACCTATTTTGATTAACATGCTTGGTTCTGGTCATTTGTGACACAGATGTTCTGTAACTGTAAACCTATTTCGATTAACATGCTTGGTTCTGGTCATTTGTGACACAGATGTTCCGTTACTGTAAACCTATTTTGACTAACATGCTTGGTTCTGGTCATTTGTGACACAGATGTTCCGTTACTGTAAACCTATTTTGACTATCATGCTTGGTTCTGTTAGATTTCTTGCCCCCAAAGACATTTAACTTACTTGGATTTCCACTATTTCGACAATTATGAAGTTTATTTTAGAAACGTTTCCTGCCCACTATATTAGATAAGCGTTCGTTTTCATTACTATTGATTCAGACAAAATGATTCTATGGGCCGTCAAGTGAGAAGAGTTTGAAGATACCAAAGGGGTAATCAGAATCCGTAAATCGAAGAAGAACGGGCAGCATAATTGCCAAAAAGTAAACGTTTACTTCACCTATTGCACATTTAGTTTCAGAAACCGACTGTAAATCATTATTGGTTTAATGTGAATTTATAATCAACAATCAACTATGAATGGCATCAGTGCCGGCCTTAAGACGTGCGGGGTCTAATTGTTCTCTGTAAAACCTGTAGTGTGTTGTTGTGTGTAAGGGGAAGCAGTTCCTGCTCCACAAGTTCAGTCGTATTATTCTAATCAAAAATCCGATGATGTCATTAATGCAGAAAGAAGGGTGGAATCATTGTGACTACGACGAACTAGATAAAGAAAGGTTTGGTGATGCCAAAGTGGTAAGTAGAATCCATTATTTGAAGATCAGGCAATATGATGGCCTAAAGATCAGACAATATGATGGCCTAAAGATCAGACAATATGATGGCCTAAAAGACAGACAGTGATAGACAAAACACTAAACAAAAAAAATAAACATTAAGCAACACGAATCCCATTAAAAACCGGAGTGCCCCGGATGTGTAAGTATATTCTGATCTACTAGTGCGATGATAGGTCACGAGAGGGGAATATAAACAAACAGATACACACAATGATCCACCAATCACTACACAGAAAACAATATATTAAACAACACGAATCGGCGGTGAACTCATATTCTCCGGAAGGGTAAAAATTTCCTGTTCCACTAGAGGAACCCGTCATGTTACTGATGATAAGTCATGGAAGAGGAAAGGAGAACGGGGTTGTCAATAAAACGTATGAAGTGGTGGCTTCAATTCAACCACCAGGAACCATTGGCTCAGTGGTTTATTTGTTAGCAACAACCCTGTATAAAAATCCTGATATGAACCACAAGGATGACATTATATGTTAGTGTATCGCCAGCAATATATAGATGACGTAATTTCATTAAAGAATTCTAAGCTTGGTGATTTTATCGATCGCATCTATTCCTATCCCAATGAGGTTGAAAGGATACCACAGATACAGTTAGGTATTCTTTATATCTTGACTTAAACCTCAAAATCGACAGCGATGTCCGGTTAAGAATGGAACTTTACGACAAAACAGACTATTTCAATTTATCCATTATGAACATTCCATTTATATGGAGCAACATTTCAGCAGCACATGCAGATATATCTCCGATATTGCAGAGTTCTTGGCTCCTAGTAGGATTTCCTTGATAGAAGGTTACTGCTAACAATGAAGCAACTGACCCAAGGATTCCTATTGATTAAGTTGAAGTCATCACTTCGAAAGTTTGACTGTCGCCTCCATGACTTGTTGTTAACCGGTACGGAATATCTTTGTCACAAGTGATCATGGATATGTTCCACTTGTCGTAAGCACTTCCTGGTTCTTTCCTCATTCATGACTTATCACCGGGTTTGTAACCAGAGTAGTACGACGGGGGCACTGATATAGCAGGAACTGCTTACCCTTCCAGAGCACATTAGTTAGTTCCCTGTTTTAGTGGAGCTCGTGTTGCTCGATCTTTAGTGTTCAGTGTAGTGTTTTGTAGATCGTTGTTTGTTCTTTTACCCATTTTCTTTTTGCTGATTGCTTTATCTGTCCTTCGATTTACGGATTCTGATTACCCCTTTGAAATCTTCAAACATTTCTTAATTAGATTGTATAAATCAGCTTTGTTGTTGTTTGTTTTATGGTGTTTGACGCCACTTTCAACAATATTTCAGTTATATGGTGGAGGTCAGTTTTATTGCTGGAGGAAAACGGAGGATCCAGAGAAAACCACCGACCAGTCGCAAGTCACTGACAAACTTTATCACATAATTTTGTACACATCGCCCTGATCGATATTCGAACTCAAAACACCAGTGGTGATAGGCACCGATTACATAGGTAGTTGTAAATCCAACTACCATACGATCACGGCCACAACGGCCCTTGTATTAACCAAAAGTGATAGTGTTAGTAATTGTAATGTATTTACCGTGCGACATTACTAACGATTTACATATGCTACCGCGGTGTTACACGTGTAATGCAAATATCATTGTACGGAATTTTACTATAAAAGAGACTACATGTATTTCAATTTACCCAGTATGAAGATTTCATTTATATGTAGACATTCCAACAGCACCTGCTATATATCTCCGATATCCCAGAGCTCGTGGTTCCTATCAGGATGTATTATACAGGGTTGCTGCTAACAGAGAAACCACTGAGCCAATGGTTCCTGGTGGGTAAATTGAAGCCACCATTGCATACGTTTTATTGACAATCCTGTTTTCCTTTCCTCTTTCATGACTTATCATCTGATTTTCAACAAAAGTAACATGACTTTATATATAGTGGATGGCCACTAGTTGAGAAAGGTATGAAAAGACTAAAAGTTCCACTTTTTCCTTATTTTTGTTTTAAAAAGTTAGTGGTATCAAACACAGCAATTCACGATTATTAATATAATATTTATGGTGCTTATTTGTTTGATGCTAATTTCAACATTTTATAGCATGATTGGTTTTAGTTTTATGGGTATACTGTATGTTTTTTAGATTGTTGTTTGTCCTCTTGTCCTTTTTCTTTTGGCCATTGTGTTGTGTGTTCTTGTTCAACTTACGGATTCTGATTATTCCTTTGGTATCTTCAAACTCTTTTTATATGTTTCTTTTATTCATTATTTTTATGAAAGCTGCATGTACTATTTCCGGTTTTTTTTGTTTGTTTTTTTTTTTTGGATACTATTCTGTTATTCTACATATACACACCTAAAATATATTTTTTTTAATATAAATATACTATCCTGTTCTGAAGATATCCTTTGTGAAAAACGAAAACGGCTATTACAAACAGTTGCCCATTCCAAAAAATAGACTTGTTTACATGGCAAATGTCGAAGTATGATATTTACAAGTCAATCAAAAAAGCTATATGATTATACCTTGTGATATCACAGCTCAAGTCTCCTGTCAAGGACGATCTAGATTCGATGTAACCTATTTGCTAATAAAGTTTGTTGTAAAGCCACTGACAGACGTACTTGATCAAATAATATTGTACATTTCGCCCTGATCCAGATTCGAATGCACGACATCAGTGGTGATAGGCTCTCTATATTTCTTTCTTGTACAAATAAATGGTAGCACCTGAGTTCTACCCCGGCGCTTAGTGAGGTTCGTGTAGCTCAATTTTTAGTTTTCTGTGTAGTATTTTGCCGCCCATTGTCTGTCTTTTCGTTATGTTTCTCTTGGACATTCTGAAGGAATATTTAATCAGTGATGGTCAACAATTCCGCTTATATCAACAAAACAGATAATCTTACAGGGGGTGAATGTATATCATTTTTGGAAGCCATTTCGTGCCGCTTGAAGGTAAGTTTTTACTTATAGCATTAGTTATCGTGAGGATAACATTAAAATGCGTCAAATACCCCTAAATGTCCGCTAATCAACGGTGTGTCCATCGTTCAAAAAATTGTTGTCAAACTCTCAAACACTTCGACAATGTTATTTCCAGCTATTGCGAAAACGTATATTCACCCCCTCACTGGACACACACAATAAAACAACACATACATGTATATGTATTTTCTGTACTTTTTCTGATTACTATATACACGGGTGGTTTGCTACGTCACACGCACAGATACTTGAACATCGCAAACGTCACCTCGAGGTAGGTTTATGCAGTTCTACAATTTAAAAAAGGAAAACTAACAAAACCAAGTAGTTCATCGAAGAGCCCACATATCAGACTTACATTCGTTGCGTGGACACCCGTCAGTTTTGCAAACACTTCTGTACAGTTAAAATTCCGGGCAAGGATACCGTTCACACAAAACCCATTTACCTGTAAAAGAAGTGTTTGCAAAATGACGGGTTACCACGCAATGAATGTATGCTAACAATGAAGTTTGATATGTGGGCCCTTCGGTGAACCACTTGGTTTTGTTAGTTTTCCTTTTTTTAAATTGTACAATTGCATAAACCTACCTCGAGGCCATGTTCAAGTACCCGTGGGTGTGATGTAGCAAACCACCCGTGTATATAGTGTCTTCAAACTGTTCTTTCTGATGTACTGCATGTTTTATTTGTATTATCCTTTACGGTATTTACATTGTTTTGGTTTTCAAGACTTAGTTTAAACAATATTTATTTGAATGAAATAAAGACATAGTTACAAACATAAGATAATCAGCATAGTAAATACAAAGTATATATATCAAAGGGATTCAGAAACAAGTTATTCAAACTTATGTAAATCCGTCTCCCTATCTAATGAATATTGTTGCATTAAGTAGTCAACAGTGATACATGTCTAAATGTATATATCTGTAAAATAAATAGGAATCTACCAAGTCGGAATGTGTCGAGAAACCCAAAAATATTATGCAGGTTCTGCTGGATTGATACCCTAAGTTAATTATCAATTCCATCGAATCTTTTTGTTTGTAGAATGTACTGGGATACCTTTGTAAAGATAGCTCTATTTTCATCTTCGGAAAAAAGGTTCAAGACTTAGCGGTGGTTTGGCACTTTAGTGTACACATGTCACGTGATTACTTGGTTATTAAGCATGACAAGCCTATTCATACCCCTTCTTTTTTATGTATAAAAATATTATTTTGAATAAACACACTTTCAAATAAATGGCACAAAATGTATACAAGTTCAATGAATAACGTGAAATAACGTTGAGTCGCGAGATCAGCTATTGTTATTGATTGGCTGTAGACATGATCCCAACAACCATAAATATGGCCGCCTTAAAAAGCAAAATGCCAGCGACGATACCAATGTACAATGCCCACGATAAATGATCCGCGTCAAAATCCAAAGCTCCGCCCCCTGCTCCCGGTAACGTAATGTCTGTAACATTATTACGAAAGATACTGATTCCTATAATAATGAGGACACCTACAAACAAACATATCATAAAGTTATTAGACTCTCCAGAAGAGGGACATCTTTTCTACTGAGTTGCTTTTAAAATATTACCACATAGAATTAAATGTACTTTAATATGAAACAGGCACGGCCATGATTGCCCGCGAATCTGAAAATTATCTGCCAATTTCACGCTCATCCAATGCATCAAAATAGTGTCGAGATTTTTTTGGGTCAAGATATATAGGGGGCGACTTCTTTTAGGGGCGAATCTAGTCTCATTCAATCGAACTCTCGTTGTTCCTTACAAGATCTCAAAAGTTAACTTCCACGCAGAAAAAAAATATTGTCAGCATGTCAGAAGGGACTGAATAAAATTTGAAAACATCAATATAAGTAGAACAAGGTAACAAAATGACTTTTATTACACACGGGTTCCCGGTTTCAGTGATATCGGACGTACGAGAGAGGGTCCGAGATTTAGCATAACCTTTGCGCTTTATGTTAAGATCTTCATTAGTAAAGTGTGTAAGTCAGTGTGTTACATGGAACGTGTTTACAATGTGCAGAAAAAAAATATAGCCATCAGTATGTGAAGCCATGTGAAGAAAAACACATTTTTGACCATAAAGAGTTCGCTTCGCTCGCATATTAAAACGATTCGGAATTTCGCTTTAAATAATGCATTTCTCTAGCAGACAATGGTTAATATGGTAATATGATAATAGGTTTTACCTAACTTAGGACGAAGTCCAATATTTTTTTTTAAACAATATTAACTTATATGGACCTATACATTTTTTTTCAAAGTAGACCTGGGGCGGATCCAGACTTTCTTAAAAGAGGGAGCAAATATGGGGATCCAAACCCATATTTTCCGTCGTTTTTAAAGGTTTTTCGCCAAAATGGGGGCCTGCCCAGTCCGATGTTGTATAATCCGGTGCTCGACGTCTCAATTTCATAGAAAATATTATTTCGGACAGGAGGAGGAAAAAATGAAACTTTATTTAATGATATTGTCAGTCCCATGGTATATGTTTAATGGGTTAGAACCCACTGCGATTTTGAGTCATTTGTTAACATTCATAAACGGAAGTAGTTCCAGAGTTTCAACTATACATTAACGAGTTTATTACAAATCTATGAGTTGAAAAGAAGGTACGAAACGTCCCGATCTAGGTACGAAACGACCTGGTACGAAACGATCAGGTTACGAAACGTACTGCACCCTTCCAGATTACTGCGCATCCGATTTTCTGCAGATTTAGCCATGTATTGGTTTCCGGTGTGTCATTTCCGGTGCAAGGAATTTAAGCCATTAGTGATATGGATCTGGAATCAAAATATTGCTATTTCTACCATAATTGGGACTTCGTCCCATATTATTGAACAGATATATCACGGTCGGGCGAGGTATTTGCTAAAAATAACAGTCGAGAGACGGTCAAATTTCCAGTGCCAGATAATCGTGAAATTTGCTTTAAATACACCTGTAATGGTCCAATCAAAACAAAGTATTTTTATATAAGATGTAATTATACTTGACTTTGACCGGGCCATTCAGGATAACATTATAAAAAGGAGAGGGATATATTTTATCTTAAGGTAAATATTTTTTCAGATACAACTTTATAATAAAATTTTATTCATATATATAAACGTCTAAAATGGTTTGTAAAACAACACCAAGTACACAAAACAAAGTGATAAAGAATTAAACACTTCGTTGAATGACAAAATTTTCGTCCCACCGAGGGACTTTATCAATGTCTATTTAAATAATATTTAGAACCAATATGGCGTCTTAATTAAAAAAAAAAAGTTTTTGACGGTCCATGTACGGGACAAAAGAACCAGAAATTGCACATATGAAATTACATACATAAAAGAATTGAAATCCTACATATAAATTAATGAAAGTGCAATAACAATAATATAAATACACAATCGGGCTACTCATTTAAATAAATGCTAAATTAGAAATAAAAATAAAAAAAGAAAATGAGACATTATTGGTAAATGTATCAAATAGAACTGTCAAACATATTATTTGTCAAAAATATTTTTGAAAACGGTATGATACCCAAACTCAATCACAATAACGGCCCACCAAAGTGTGGAATATATACTATGGGCCGATTGAGCAATTGCATGTTCTAATAGGACTGGAAGAGACCAACAACAATAGGAGTCAAGAAAGGATATTATTTTTTCTCATTGATTCCATTCGGTGACAAGGTCTTAAGTTTTCTAATCCAGAAGCTATATATATATAGTTTGGGAAGTCCTTGTTATAGTATAATAGATATATATATAAAAAAAAAATGTTGTATTTTCATTGGACGCACGGCAGGGCGCATCGGGCAATGAATGTATGGAATATATCACGTGATCAAATGATTGACAAAATGTCTATCGCTTGCCAATTCTATCAATTAAGGATTACCATGTCATTTCTGTCTGTATCTGTATGGTTTCTGAAGATTAACTCAATTCTGAGTAAAAGTCCTTCAGGGGTGTGTGCGCATGTAAGTTCTTAGTAGCGCGTCGGGAGAGCTGCTTTAAATCTGTCCACTGTTTTGCTGGTAACTGTAGCTTCAGGCAAGGAATTTCAATCAATAGTAGAACGCGGTATAAATGAGTGTTTGTAAATGTCAGTGTTACAGGTGTGAATTAAATTTCATTGTGCTGATCGGTAAAATATTCATGTTCTTCCATGAAACACTTAGATGGGAGCTGAAATGTCATGGCTACGACGAATATTGTTGAAAGTGGCGCTAAGCACCATAACCACTCTCATATCTGTAGATATGGAGATTGTAACACCCTAAAGTTCCCACATGTAAATACCACAGTACGCCCGATAAAATGTATTGAAGAAAATAATACGTTACCGTTGATGATATGGGGTGAAAGTGAATATAGACCCTTTTTAGTAGTAGGGGCAGTCGTGGCCGTGATCGTACGGTAGTTTGATTTACAACTACCTATGCAATCAGTGCCTATCACCACTGACATTGTGAGATCGAATCCCATCTAGGCGAGGTATACTCGATACAACATTATGTGATAAAGTTTGTCAGTGACTTGCGACAGGTCGGTGATTTTGTCCCGGTATTTGGGTTTCCTCCACCAATAAAACTGACCGCCATGATAATAACTGAAATATTGTTGAAAGTGGCGTTAACCACTATAAATCTATTTTTAGTACATACATCTACATACCTGCTGCTGAAGCTAATAACACCGCTCCAAAACCCAACAATCTATTTTTAATCTGTGAACAGTTTCTAACATACACTGTAGCTATGGCTGCCGCAGCGAACAAGAGGCCCAAAGTGGCGAAAGCTTGAGTAGCATTGAACCAACCTAAAATACATGTTTAAATGAAAATCAAACGTTACCACAATAAGTGTGTAATTCGCCTCGAGTGTAGTAGACCGTGTGGTTAAGAATAGGACGGGTGAAACCAAAGATTTGAAAAATTGGAATTTTGATGCTTCTCCGCTAAGCATCCAGCATATAAAGGAGCAAATACTGGTTGGATCGGAATAAGTAGAATGTGGCAGACGAGGCCGACATGCCTACCTGTGGACTGTTGTTACAGTAAGCTAGCATTATAATTTCAAACTAAGCATATTGTCTTAGTACAAAGAGGTCATCATCATCATTTCATCGACATGTGAGATTGTAAAGCTGTGAAATTGCTCCCTTTGAGTAAATAATAACTCAGAATCACAGGCGCTCGTGGCACGGTATTACCACCCCCTTTTTTAACTTTCTGTTGACATATTTATTTTCGATAATTTTTTTTTATTATTTCATCTCTTTATTTCAATTTAACGTGTTCAACGGATTTTATGTCCTTGTTCAGAACTTGTGTATCGTCAGTGAACATCGATATTTTAGCTATAATCGTTTCCCCGCCAGTAATTTGATGTCACTTATTTAGTTATCTCCCCTTATTGCTCAGTTCTGTTTGTTAAATGCAAATCATTGGTGCTACCTATAGGCATATTTGTTGTACAGATCGTGCCATTTTGAAATATTTTGATATAAACCTGTTTTTGAACAGTATGGATTTTGGACCCATCCCCTAAATTTAAAATGTTTAATACACAATCAAAACAATCCCATTCTACCCCCGTCAAAAGCCTTTTGTTGATCCATGAACACAATTAATACCCCTATTCATATTCAACATCTAAATATTGTATTACATCTTGAATCATTTGGTTTACTTTATTTATATTTATCTCTTTAACAAACCCTTTTTGTTCAGGGTGTATTAAATTGCATAAATACTATTTTAATCTTTCTGCCAAACTTTTCGCAATTATGTTGTAATCATAATTTATAGTGTAAGTGGCCTCCAATTTCGAACGAACCGCAACGATGGTGCAATGGTTAGCGTGCTCGTCTCGAGTGCGGTAGGTCGTGGGTTCGAGTCCCGATCGGGTCAAACCAACGACTATTAAATCGGTATTTGTTGATATTCCACTAAGCATCCATAATTAAGGAGAAACTGCAAAGACTGGTTGGCTAGAAATCAGGATAATGTGTCCGAGTGGGGCGACATATCTATCCACTGACTGTTGTTTCAGTGAGCTAGCACAATAACAATCCAACTAAGTGAGATGGTCTAGGACAAAACGGACCTCATCATCATGTCATTGAAAATTAGCTTGTTCTCGCCATGATATATAACTAAAATTTCTAAAGTTGGCGTTAAACAACAATCACTCACTTCAATTTCGAATATGTCCGAGTTATCTCCCTTATGTAATAGTGTAAGTACCCCCACTATTGAGATTCCGATAGTTGAAATTTAATAAACTATTTGAATCTTTTTAAATTTGAATACCGTGTTTTATTTTATTTAATTAAAACTTAATATTAAAGTAATCATTAAAAAAAATGAAAGCATAAGCTATAAATTGCCATTGACATTCGTCCATTAAATACAAAGTTAAGACTACTTATAATATAAATATTACCTGGGAGATTCATAGTTGAACACTTGTTGACCCCTGCTGTATTGACGCATGATTTCCACAGGCCCATATGAACGTCTCCTATAACAAAATCTGCATTGATCCAGTATGGCGAAACAAGGGAGATAAGTTGAAAAACGCATCCAATAGGAAGAGTTATCATGGGAATTCTAAACCCGAAATGATTCTCCCTAAATCTATCCATATTTCTGGTAAAAAATACTTGTATTAATTGATTTTGAAGCGAATGTGAGGTTAATTCGAATGAAGACACGCTGATATCTTATCAAATCTTTATTTATATGTAACCTCGTTTATCGACAGAACAGGAATATATTATCATTATACACACCCAGCGTCACATGTTGGAGAAAACCCATTAAGATTAAATGAAGCTTACGTGTACAATATACAGAATCATGACCAAACACGAACGTGCCGATCAAGCGTTTCTTACGCTATCCGTGAACAAATTCAAATTCAAATTCAAATTCTTTATTGAAATGAAATCCAACAAAGGATTGTCATCAGCAACAATACAATCAACAGACATACACAAAACATGAAACAATTAAAACAAAAAGTAGCATGAGGGCTGAGGAGGCAAAAAGTCACTATAACCAACTTATAATAAATACAATTTAAATACACTAATATGAAAGTAACTCAAATATTAAGGTTACTTTGCATTGTTCTTAAGTAACTTATTTCTCTCACTGCACATTTCAAAGATACCTATTACACATATTTTCATAATATCGTAATCATTACTGCTAAGAATATATTTAAATTTATCTGAATCAGACATAACCAAAAAATTAGGAACAATTTCAGTGACCTTACTATAAAGTTTCGATCGAGATGAAGTCAATTTATTGCACTCAATAACAAAGTGGTATTCATTTTCTATTTCTAATTTACTATATTGGGCAAAGTCTATTTTCTAAAGGAATATTTTGGTGACGACCTTGTTCAATTAAAAGATTACTATTACTAATCCGCAGTTTGACAAAGTTAGATACAATATTTTTCTGAATATCCAGTAACAAAAAATTTCCCAAAACATATTCAGATTTTAGTTCCCTATAAGTTCTTAATTTATTTCTATTTGTTTTATTATCATCCTTATAAAGCTATTTCTTCCAGTAACTGATGAAATTGTCACTAAGCTTGTTATAGATGGCTTTTAATAGCTTATTTTTGGAGAATGTGTTTTGATTCTCCCAAACATGACAAAATCCCAACTTTTTGAATAACAGTCTTATCTTGGAAGTATAACTTTGTGCTTAAAGTTAAATTTGTAGGCCTGTTCGATTAGGCTTATCTCATCTGAATTAACTAGATGATTCCAAAAACCAACTGACAGTTTAATGGCATCAATAGAAATTGGAATTACTCCAAGCTCTGAGAGGACAGCCAAATTGACAGCTCCTCTATTAACACCTAATGGGTGTTTTATCAATTTAATCTGTACTTTAATTGGTGGAATGGTGGAAAGGAAAAATATCTATCTTCAAAGTGAGCATTTTCTTTCACTAATATATCTAGTGACCAAAGTTCCGAACAATATAATAATATGGGTTTAACACAGGAGTCAAGCAATCTCAATTGAGGAGCTGTGTTCATGTATTCTGAGAAAAGAGATCTTCTAATACTAAAAACAGCTTTACTGGCCTTTCTGCACAAAAGATCAACCGCTGCAGAAAAGCTACCAGATGGTTTAAATAGTATACCCAAGTACTTGAATTCATTAACACATTCAATACTATTACCATAATATTCAAAATGAACATTTTTAAAAAGTCTACCGCTTTTATTAAAGATAATAACCTTTGTTTTGTCAATATTAACTCGAAGATCCCATTTGTTACAGTAATGGTGTAAGGCATTCAAGCTATGCTGAAGTCCCTCTGCTGACTCTGATAATAATACAATATCATGACTCTGATAATAATACAATATCATGACTCTGATAATAATACAATATCATCTGCATATAATAAACACCAACTCTTGAGGAAAACTTATCTGTTATTCCTTCTTCAAGTTTAACACAATAATTAACCTCTCTATACATATTTTTCATAATATTTAAGAAGTTTGCTTTAATACCTAGACATGATAATTTGTATATTAATGCTCCTCTATTTACAGTATCAAAAGCCTTTTTCAGGTCCACAAAGCAAGCATAAAGTCGCTTTGTAGACCTGAAAGCCTTATCTATCAAAGTTATGAGAGTAAAAAATATGATCGCTGGTCCTACATCCCTTGCGGAAGCCATTTTGTCCCTTATATAATAGGTTATTATTTTCTATAAAAGAATCAAGCCTATTATGTAGAATTTTGGAGAAAAACTTTCCAAAACAACTAGAAAGTGCTAGTCCTCTGTAATTTGAAGGATTATTGAAACACCCCCTTAAAAACTGGTTTAATATAATTTTCTCTCCACAACTCAGGATATACTTCAGATTTTAAAATCAGATTAAACACCTTCACAAATATATCAACATTCATGCTACATGCTAATTTCAACATCTCATTATTAATACCATCTGTACCGATTCCAGGGCATTGGTCCGAAGGTTCATTAGTCCGAAGGGTCATTGGTCCGAAGGGTCATTAGTCCGAAGGGTCATTGGTCCGAAAGGTCGATAGTCAGAGATTCGCAGCCGCAGGTGACAAGTTTACCAGTTGCTTGACCATGGTCATTGGTTCTATCCGGGTACTCCGGCTTCTTCTACCACTAAAACTGGTCGCCATGATATAGCTGAATTATAGCTGAACGTGCACGTGGCGTTAAACACCAAAAATCATCAATCAATCGATAGTCCGACGGGTCAATGGTTTGAAGTGTTCGTGGCTCAAAAATATTTAAAAAATCAGACAAAACGGCACATGTAAACTCGATTTAGATATGTTCCAAATATTATGAGTAAAAGTCTTTAAATGTTTCAAGAGCTATGTGTGGATTTTCCCGAAAATGTTGAACATCCAGCTTCCTTAGATCGCTTGGTCATCTCCGATTGAATCTTAAAGGCATGTTAGAAAATAAGGAAAACCGAATGAGCAACCAAGAACCAACATCCAATGACATATATAAATCCCTGGAAACAAGAAGCGAACATCAACATTCAAAAAATACAATCATATAACACATGCGAACAACATGAACTCCCGATGGAAAGGGAATGAAACAGGGGCTCCGGAATTTGTAGGCAGTTTCAAAGGATATAGCAAATTCTTATTTGTATAAATATATTTCCATGTTGTATTTGTATTTTGAATTCAATCCCACACGTAATTGACAATTCTAAACAATAAGCAATTATTTGCAACAAGGAGGAAAGTTGTAGGTCAAATCAGTGCATGCCTGCCGCAATTAAGACAAATATGATTCCCGAGTCTAGTCACTATATAAAAAAAACAAATTGCAGAATTTTAGTTGACAATGCCCATTGACAGATAGTGATGATTTTCTGACTACTAAAGTATAAGTTGCGACCGTCTATTCTGAAAGGCGGGCTGATTAAACTAGATCTATAATGCACCATCATTTATAATTTGTAATAGACAAATTCCCTTCTCAAAGAAACGTCTATCAATACGCAGGGTGAACCGAGCGGTCAGAAGTATTTTATACGACATTGCAAGGCATATAAAATGAAAGGCAAGTTGTCAACAATTATGATTAGTTCATAATTAGCCTGTTTATTTTACCTCAGAATCTACATATATATATTTACATATATAAATTAATATAGAAAGGATAAAAAGGACAAGCCACGAAATTGCGTGTTATTGTGCGTAAAGTCTTTAAAAGCTTGTATTCTTCATGTAATAAAAAAAAAACTGTCGAAAAGGATGTATTATTACACGAGAAAACGTGGCAACCATTTCTATCAATGTTTTATGCAATTCTATATTATATTGATACATAAATTTGTAGTCTCAAGGTCGTTCAAAATTCGATTTTGCTCGGACCTTTCGGACTATCGACCCTTCGGACTATTGACCCTTCGGACTATTGACCCTTCGGACTATTGACCCTTCGGACCATTGACCCTTCGGACTAATGAACTGACACCATCTGTACCACATGCCTTTTGATTATTTAGTGTTTTAACAGCCTTATATACCTCCTCAGCCCTGATTTCAGAATTCAGAACATTACTATCATAATCAGCTAAACTAACATTTTTGTAAAACTTCAAAACTGTTTGTATAATCAACATTCATCAAATCTCTAAAATACGTAAGCCATTCATGACTAGAGATGCCAGAACTAGGGTCAGAGCTTCTATTTTTAAGTTTATCTATAGTCTTCCAAAATTCATTAGGGTCATTCTTTTCTGACTCTACAATCTTATTAATTAAAATGTTTCTATATAATTTATGTTTTTTTCTGGTTAATTTATTAAAATCTTTTTTAAGTTTATAAACTTTAATTCGCAAATGTTTATCTCATGAATTTTCTTGTAATATTCTGGATAATGACTTAATAGTTCTGTATTTTTCTTCACATTCCATGTCAATCCAAGGTTTCTTTTTCTTACAAACTTTTCTATTCTTTTTCTTCTCAGGACCCACCTCTTTATATGAAACATTTGAGGCTGCATTATTGAGAATGTCAGAAAATTTATTAATGACTAAGTTAACCTTTTCACTACTAGCCTTTTCTTTTAAATTTCCCAGTTCTAATACCTCTCGAGAAGAATCAACAAAAAATTCTTTTTGCATATTAGCCTTAAACAAAATCTCTTTATTTTTATTCCATATAATAGGTTTTCGTTTTGGTTTATGTAAACTAGACGATGGACCTAGATCATTATAATATTGTAACCTAACTGAAATAGGGCAATGATCAGATAAAACGGGATTCAGTTCATCAACTGTAAAACTTACAATATTAGTTAAAACATTAGCACTGCAAATGCAGTAATCAGTGATAGCAGTCCCGTTGTAACTATAAAGAGTAGTTTTCCCTTTCGAGTCCCCTATTGTCCTGCCATTCAAAATGCGTAACTGG
>MJUT01022795.1:32725-46726 GCA_002080005.1 Gigantidas platifrons
TAAGGTTCTCCTCCCTCAGTCATAGTTGACCGTAGCTAAGGTTCTCCTCCCTCAGTCATAGTTAACAGTAGCTAAGGTTCTCCTCCCTCAGTCATATTTAACAGTAGCTAAGGTTCTCCTCCCTCAGTCATAATTAACAGTAGCTAAGGTTCTCCTCCCTCAGTCATAGTTAACCGTAGCTAAGGTTCTCCTCCCTCAGTCATAGTTAACCGTAGCTAAGATTCTCCTCCCTCAGTCATAGTTAACAGTAGCTAAGGTTCTCCTCCATCAGTCATAGTTGACCGTAGCTAAGGTTATCCGCCCTCAGTCATAGTTAACAGTAGCTAAGGTTCTCCTTCTTCAGTCATAGTTAACAGTAGCTAAGGTTCGCCTCCCTCAGTCATAGTTAACAGTAGCTAAGGTTCTCCTCCCTCAGTCATAGTTGACCGTAGCTAAGGTCCTCCTCCCTCAGTCATAGTTAACAGTAGCTAAGGTTCTCCTCCCTCAGTCATAGTTAACAGTAGCTAAGGTTCTCCTCCCTCAGTCATAGTTGACCGTAGCTAAAGTTCTCCTCCCTCAGTCATAGTTGACCGTAGCTAAGGTTCTCCTCCCTCAGTTGACCGTAGCTAGGGTTCTCTTCCCTCAGTCATAGTTAACAGTAGCTAAGGTTCTCCTCCGTCAGTCATAGTTGACAGTAGCTATGGTTATCCTCCCTCAGTCATAGTTAACAGTAGCTAAGGTTCGCCTCCTTCAGTCATAGGTGACCGTAGCTAAGGTTCTCCTCCCTCAGTTGACCGTAGGTAAGGTTCTCCTCCCTCAGTTGACCGTAGCTAAGGTTCTCCTACCTCAGTCATAATTGACCGTAGCTAAGGTTCTCCTCCCTCAGTCATAGTTGACCGTGGCTAAGGTTCTCCACCCTCAGTCATAGTTAACAGTAGCTAAGGTTCGCCTCCTTCAGTCATAGGTGACCGTAGCTAAGGTTCTCCTCCCTCAGTCATAGTTAACAGTAGATAAGGTTCTCCTCCCTCAGTCATAGTTGACGCAGCTAAGGTTCTCCTCCCTCAGTCATAGTTAACAGTAGCTAAGGTTCGCCTCCTTCAGTCATAGGTGACCGTAGCTAAGGTTCTCCTCCCTCAGTCATAGTTAACAGTAGATAAGGTTCTTCTCCCTCAGTCATAGTTGATCGTAGCTAAGGTTCTCCTCCCTCAGTTGACCGTAGCTAAGGTTCTCCTCCCTCAGTTGACCGTAGCTAAGGTTCTCCTTCCTCAGTCATAGTTGACCGTAGCTAAGGTTCTTCTCCCTCAGTTGACCGTAGCTAAGGTTCTCCTCCCTCAGTTGACCGTAGCTAAGGTTTTCCTCCCTCAGTCATAGTTGACCGTAGTTAAGGTTCTCCTCCCTCAGTTGACCGTAGCTAAGATTCTCCTCCCTCAGTCATAGTTGACCGTAGCTAAGGTTCTCCTCCCTCAGTCATAGTTGACCGTAGCTAAGGTTCTACTCCCTCAGTTGACCGTAGCTAAGGTACTCCTCCCTCAGTCATAGTTGACCGTAGCTAAGGTTCTCCTCCCTCAGTTGACCGTAGCTAAGATTCTCCTCCCTCAGTCATAGTTGACCGTAGCTAAGGTTCTCCTCCCTCAGTCATAGTTGACCGTAGCTAAGGTTCTCCTCCCTCAGTCATAGTGTACCGTAGCTAAGGTTCTCCTCCCTCAGTTGACCATAGCTAAGGTTCTCCTCCCTCAGTCATAGTTACCCGTAGCTAAGGTTATCTTCCCTCAGTCATAGTTGACCGTAGCTAAGGTTCTCCTCCCTCAGTTGACCGTAGCTAAGGTTCTCCTCCCTCAGTCATAGTCGACTGTAGCTAAGGTTCTTCTCCCTCAGTTGACCGTAGCTAAGGTTCTCCTCCCTCAGTTGACCGTAGCTAAGGTTCTCCTCCCTCAGTCATAGTTAACCGTAGCTAAGGTTCTCCTCCCTCAGTCATAGTTGACCGTAGCTAAGGTTCTCCTCCCTCAGTTGACCGTAACTAATGTTGGTTATCCTGTTTAGGCCATATGGTTTACTTGCTCAGAAAGACTTTAAATTATTTGTCTTTCCAATCTTTGATTATGAGCGTACCTGATGAAGATTATCCCAGAAGCGCGTCGTGCGCAATAAATTCGATATCTACTTTTTTATGAAGGAGGAAGATATTTTATTATTGAAGCTTATTTAAAACTGTAATTAGAATCCTATAATAGGCACTCGGATAGATGGACCAATGGGAGGTAGCTTAATTGTTACATGGAAAACATGTAGATTATAGAGGGAAAACGCCGATGTAAATAAATTGATTGGTTGTTTATTGCTTAACATCCAATGATGTTAATGTAGTCATGGCCATATGCCGGGTCTGAATAAAGTGAGGCAAAGGGGGGTCTGGGAGATAATCTCCCAGTGGGGGTTTGGGGGCAGAGCCCCCATTAGGTAAAGGGGGTCCGGGGGCTAAAAAAGCCCCCGAAGGCTGACGCCTTTTTGTAAAGGAGAGAAGGAACCGGGATAAAAAAAAGGAAGGGAAGTGGGAGTTAATGGGGAGGGAACCGGGAATTGGGGATATGGTGATTGACGCGTTCTATTTTAGTCAAATAGAATAGATGACGACCACTATACTGTCCGAATAAAGCATTCCTGACTTAAAATGTTGTTTGACATTCACAAAATCTCAGACTTCTAAAATAAATGGATTACCCATTATATTTGTTTTCTGTTTATTGTTTTTGTTGTTATGCCATGTGTATAATGTATTGATTATTATTTAATCCCATGTGTGACAATTGAATATCTGTACTAAAGCATGGGATCATAATAAAATTTCTATTCAAATTTTAAACGGGTTAAAATATCGACTATCGCACATCATTCAGTGAATAAATATGTTTCGATGTAATTTCTGTTAATCCGATATCTGTCACTTGTTATGATAACAAAGTGACAGATATCGGAACATGCAAATCCACACTGATGTTCTGAAAGTTACCTTTATCTAATTTTCGTGACATGATGACTTTCCAACGTCTGCAATGTTTTTTCGCGGGAGCAACTTCGGATATTCTCGTTTTTCATCCGAATTTATGACATACACGATACAGCTGCCGAATAACACTGTCACCGTCTAACAACTGTTAATCGAATATTACGTCCAATGAATTTATAATCCGTGATATTATAGCAATGGATTTATGGGTGAAATTAGACAAATTTTGCAAAAAAAAAAGATTTTATTTGTTTTCAAAGGTTATACTTGCCGTTTCAAAAGTGAGGCATTTGCCTCATTTGCCTCCATTGCGCTACGGCCGTGGTAGTGGTCTTAGTCAATAAAAGATGAACAGATAACTACTATCCTTTTATGATAAAATATAGTTTCGTAATAAACATATTGTGAGGTGTGCTCGATATGCTCAATGGGTGAAAATGCTACGACGTATTTGCAATCTTTTGGCAATGAGGCATCCTCATATCTAAACTAAGTAAATTACACAGACACATTTAAGCAATCAATGAACTATACTAAAACTCTAGTGACTATTACCCCGAGTTATCGCCCCATAGTTTGTGTATACTATACTAGTACTCTAGTGACTATTATCCTGAGTTATCGCCCCATAGTTAGTGTGAACTATACAAGCACTCTAGTGATTATTACTCTTAGTTATCGCCACATAGTTAGTGTATACTATACTAGTACTCTAGTGACTATTACCCTGAGTTATCGCCCCATAGTTAGTGTATACTATACTAGTACTCTAGTGACTATTACCCTGAGTTATCGCCCCATAGTTAGTGCATACTGATGGCTGTTCTTCCACGTCTTTATGACTTTCAATCTTCAGTGTTTTAAACAGTTTTTGTGGATTAAGGACCCACAGATTTTCCGGACTGAAAAATTAAAAGTACTTATAAATATATATATATATACATGTACAGGAGTACTCGATACAGCATTTTGCAAAACGCTTGAAGATCTCAAAGTCGTAATCAGAAGACAAAAATTGAAGAAGGTCAAACATTGTAATTACCAAAAGAAAGGACGAAAGACAAAACGCTAAATAGAAAACTAAAGATTGACACCACAGAACCCCTTAAAACCTCGGAGAACGCGGGTACTCCGAGAGGGTTAAACTGTTCCTGTTGCACTAATAACACATGCAGTGTTGTTGGCCCTTTAATCCCTATCTGTTACTGTCATATTAGTAAGGGACAATTTGACGTCTATGCATACAGAAAACATACCTTGTGTTGTCGCATCAGTAAGGAAAATATATAACCGTCACGGAATATCTGTGTCACAAATGACCACATATATGTTCCACTTGTCGTAAACACTTTCCTGTCCTTTCCTCATTCATGACTTTTCACCGGGGTTGTAAATAGAGAAACACGACGACTGTCATTAATGGAGTAGGAACTGCTTACCCTTCCGGATCACCTGAGTTCAGCCCCGGTTTTTAATCGAGTTGTGTTACTCGATCTTGAGGTTTATGTGTAATACTTTGTAGATTGTTCTTTTCCTTTTGTCCATTGTGTAGTCTGTCCTTCTTCGATTTACGGATTCTGATTTCCCCTTTGGTATCATCAAATATATCTTTTACTGTCGTATCAGTAAGGAACATCTATACATACGACAAGTATACATCTATGCATAAAATAAACATACATTACATCTATACATATAGAAGACATACCTCTCACTTTCGAATCAATAAGAAACATCAAAACACAGATTCGCGAGGAGCGAACTGCATAATAGTATCTATCGCGGATACCACTGAAAACGAATATAAAGACACTTGGTTCCTTCAACTCATTGAGAATACTCGTCAATGACTTAATTTTCCTATACACCAATTTTTGACTGATTGATTAATAGTCGGTGACTGATGATGGGTCGATTCTTACTGCTGTTTCGGTTACTGTACATACTTAAAACATACCTTTTACAGTTCCATAACACACAAGGAAACCATAAAATGACACCAAATTCAGCAATGCGGAATCCTAGGTCATAAAAATTCTGATCTAATATTGGTAAACTGAAATCAATAACAATTAAATCCAGATCACATGTGTGCTTCTTTTTTTTTTCTTTCAAATATTAAATACGTATTAATAGATATAGAGCAAGGCAGTAGCGACAGAATTACCTGAATATAAAAATTGCAATTCTAATTGTTGACCGGACGGCGGAAGTGCAAGATCATGGCTCCAGATGTCATAGTTTATGTTTGTTTTGTCAGCGTCATTATTACAATTTAGTCAAACCTGATGAAGATTTCAGGTTTTAAGATAACATTATTTTGATTTCACAAGAATAATCTTTTATAAACCAAAATTACTGTCTTCACTCATCTGTTGAACGGTGGAAAATTAAAACCACTTACACGCGTTGAGTCAAGCTGCACTTCAGAGATCATCAGTCTAGCCTGTCACTGTTGTTTTCTTTAAGTACTTGTACTAAGCCAGGAGAGGTCATAATATGTTTGTTAGGGATATCGAATTTGCTTATGTCTACTATTTTCTATTGAATTTTACAATTTTTCCGACTGTGTGATCTTTTATTTTTGCTTTTCATTTTATCATATGTTGTGGAAAACAATGATGATGATGTACCGCTTATAACTGAGTTAATATGGCAATCATTTAAACATGATGGTTGCAGTCCGTCTTCCGTATGAATTAAAATCGTGAAAATGAAATACAAACGAGTTGATATTAAATGGTGACCAGATTCAACCTCGTCTAAAATACACCTTAACATTCTTTCAATTGTACATCACGTACACGATTTTAAATTACAGCACTATTTCACTCATTTATCATAAAGTTTACATTACTTTAAACATATTTTATTGTTCAAAAAGACAAAAGAATAAGATGTAAGTTAAAGCACTTTGATAGTCTTGCATGTAGACAGGCCTGGGAAATCAACCCTAACCATGACATGTGTAACTGCCAGAAGTCAATATAATTACATGTTCTTCCATTTGTCTTTAGTGACATCAGATACGAGGAAGAGACCTGTTGCTAGCTGTAGACAGTCCTGTGCAATCAACCTTAACCTTGACATCTGTAACTGCCAGGCGTCAACATAATTACCTGTTCTTCCATTTGTCTTTAGTGACATCAGATATGAGGAAGAGAGCTGTTGCTAGCTGTAGACAGGCCTGAATAATCAGCCCCAACCTTGACATGTGTAACTGCCAGGGGTCAACATGATTTTGTGTCTTCGTAAATGCTCCGTGAACCTAAAAGAATTATATGATGCCAATTACTCTAGCATTAAATAATTATAACTAATCAACATAAATAGTAAATATAAAATGAAAAACAGAAATCACCACATCGTCAGAAGAGTTCAATAACTGGATCTGAAAACAGAAATTACCAGATCGTCAGAAGAGTTCAATAACTGGATCTGAAAACAGAAATGACCACATCGTCAGAAGAGTTCAATAACTGCACCTGAAAACAGAAATTACCAGATCATCAGAAGAGTTCAATAAATGGATTTGAAAACAGAAATGACCACATCGTCAGAAGAGTTCAATAACTGGATCTGAAAACAGAAATTAACACATCGTCAGAAGAGTTCAATAACTGGCTCTGAAAGCAGAAATTACCACATCGTCAGAAGGGTTCAATAACTGGATCTGAAAACAGAAATTACCACATCGTCAGAAGAGTTCAATAACTGGATCTCAAAACAGAAATTACCACATCGTCAGAAGAGTTCAATAACTGGATCTGAAAACAGAAATTACCACATCGTCAGAAGAGTTCAATAACTGGATCTGAAAACAGAAATCACCACATCGTCAGAAGAGTTCAATAACTGGATCTCAAAACAGAAATTACCACATCGTCAGAAGATATCCAATAACTGGATCTGAAAACAGAAATTACCACATCGTCAGAAGAGTTCAATAACTGGATCTGAAAACAGAAATTACCTCATCGTCAGAAGAGTTCAATAACTGGATCTGAAAACAGAAATTACCTCATCGTTAGAAGAGTTCCATAACTGGATCTGAAATGGTAGAAACCTAGGCAAATGGACACCCATAGTTCACACACTAGTATTTATAACCGGCTCACTATCATGGCTTAGTACATGTACTTCAATGATACTTAAACCAGTTGTATAGACCCAAAGTACCCCTCTTAATCAAATGATATGGTATTGTAAGTGTGTGTTACAAGGAAGTAAAATGTTAACCCACACATTTAACTTGATGAGTAAAGGGTTAAACCAGTTGTATAGACACAAAGTACCTCTCTTAATCAAATGCTATGTTATTGTAAGTGTGTGTTACAAGGAAGTAAAATGTAAACCCACACCTTTAACTAGATGGGTAAAGGCTTAATCCAGTTGTATAGACAAAAAGTACCTCTCTTAATCAAATGATATGGTGTTGTAAGTATGTGTCAGAAGTAAGTAAAGTGTCAACCCACACATTTAGCTCGATGAGTAAAGGGTTAAACCATTTGTATAGACCCAAAGTACCCCTCTTAATCAAATGATATGGTATTGTAAGTGTATGTCACAAGTAAGTAAAATGTTAACTCACACATTTAACTACATGAGTAAAGGGTTAAGCCAGTTGTATAGACCCAAAGTACCCCTCTTAATCAAATGATATGCTATTGTAAATGTATGGCACAAGTGAGTAAAATGTTAACCCACACATTTAACTAGATGAGTAAAGGGTTAAACCAGTTGCATAGACACAAAGCACCCTTCTTAATCAAATCATATGGTGTTGCAAGTGTGTGTCACAATAAGTAAAATGCCAACCCACACCTTTAACTCGATGAGTAAAGGGTTAAACCAGGTGTGTAAGCCTAAAGTACCCCTCTTAATCAAATGATATGGTATTATAAATGTGTGTCACAAGTAAGTAAAATGTTAACCCACACCTTTAACTGTGTCACAAGTAAGTAAAATGTTAACCCACACCTTTAACTCGATTAGTAAAGGGTTAAACCAATGTATATACCTAAAGTACCCCTCTTAATCAAATGATATGATATTGTAAGTGTATGTCACAAGTGAGTAAAATGTTAACCCACACATTTAACTAGGTGAGTAAAGGGATAAACCAGGTGTATAGACACAAAGTACCCCTCTTAATCAAATGATATGGTATTGTAAGTGTATGTCACAATAAATGAAATGTTAACCCACACATTTAACTGGGTGAGTAAAGGGTTAAACCAGTTGTATAGACACAAAGTACCCCTCTTAATCAAATGATATGATATTGTAAGTGTATGTCACAAGTAAGTAAAATTTAAACTCACACATTTAATTCGACGAGTAAAGGGTTAAACCCGTTTTATAGATTGAAAGTACCCCTCTTAATCAAATGATACGATATTGTAAGTGTGCGTCACAAATAAGTAAAATGTTAACCCACATATTTAACTGGATGAGTAAAGGGTTAAACAAGTTGCATAGACCCAAAGTACCACTCTTAATCAAATGATATGCTATTGTAAGTGTGTGTCACAATAAGTAAAATGTAAACCCACACATTTAACTAGATGGGTAAAGGGTTAAACCAGTTGTATAGACCCAAAGTACCACTCTTAATCAAATGATATGGTATTATAAGTGTATGTCACAAATAAGTAAAATGTTAACCCACACATTTAACTGGATGAGTAAAGGGTTAGACAAGTTGTATAGACACAAAGTACCCCTCTTAATCAAATGATATGATATTGTAAGTGTGGGTCACAATAAATAAAATGTAAACCCACATATTTAACTAGATGGGTGAAGGCTTAAACCAGTTGTATAGACACAAAGTACCCCTCTTAATCAAATGATATGGTATTGTAAGTGTATGTCACAATAAATAAAATGTAAACCCACATATTTAACTAGATGGGTGAAGGCTTAAACCAGTTGTATAGACACAAAGTACCCCTCTTAATCAAATGATATGGTATTGTAAGTGTATGTCACAATAAGTAAAATGTAAACCCACAAATTTAACTAGATGGATGAAGTCTTAAACCAGTTGTATAGACACAAAGTACCCCTCTTAATCAAATGATATGGTATTGTAAGTGTGTGTCACAAGTAAGTAAAATGTTAACCCACACCTTTAACTAGATGAGTAGTGCTGTTGTCAGTTCTAATACTGAACTTAATACATACAGTGCACTGTATTCTTTAGGGACACAAAAGTTGTCATATATATAATACTAGCTTTACAAATGAGAGGCGGTGGCCTTTTCCATCATTTAATAGTAGAGAATACACAAAGTTATCAATACACATAATAATGAAAAACAATAGTCAACATTGAACTGCAAGTATCCACAACGGTGGTTAACCTTCCTCGAGTGTGGTAGATCGTGGGTTCGAGCCCTAGTAGGATCAACAGTGGTTAACCTTCCTCGAGTGTGGTAGATCGTGGGTTCGAGCCCTAGTAGGATCAACAGTGGTTAACCTTCCTCGAGTGTGGTAGATCGTGGGTTCGAGCCCTAGTAGGATCAAACCAAAGACTACAAATTTGGCATTTGTTGCTTTTCTGCTAAGCTCGCATCAATAAGGAGTAAAAACAAAAACTAGTTGTCTCAGAATCAGAATATGGTGTCCTAGTGGAGCAACAGGTCGTTATGGATACAGACTGTTGCTCCAGTGAGTCTGCGCTATAAAACATCATTGTATTGAATGTACCTTGTTCTCGCCATGTTATAGCTGACAAATTAAAAAAAAAAATTACTCACTTGAATAATAAGTTGAAACCACACATAAAACACATTGCTAGAAATGAACGAGCTGAAGATAGAGAATTATTGTATATATTATTTTATATCACTCAGCTCAAGATGAACATATATTATATTGCTTCGAATAATACTGAAATGATTTGACTTTCCAACCTGTTGCTCTGAGCGTACCTGATGACGGTTATTCCAGAAACTCACCTGTATACTAAAGTAGGTACTAGTAGATATTTGTTTTACATTTATTGCATTCTAACCACACGAATGCCTGGTTGACGTTTGTTCGATTGGTAAATTAAACTTTAGTTAGCAACAATCCTATTATACAAAACTCAACAACATTCCCGGTCGTTGATGATTGATCTTAAATACACACTGAAGCTATTATTCGTAAAGGACGCCATTCAAATAAGGCTTGCATGGATGGTCATTGGTAGACAATCATCAACATTTAATTAAGTGGCATGAGAATTCCAATCAATAATTAAAATGTTATGTTTTATTTTTTATCATTTGTGTGGATTATTGATATATTTTTATCTTTCATACTTTAAAGTAAAACAAAACATCATAAGAAGAGTAAGACGATACCACAGCGATAATTAAAATCTGTAACTCGAAGGACAGACAACACAATGGTCAAAAGAAAAAGAACAAAAGGACAAACAATGACCTGCAAAACATTACACAGAAAACTAAAGATCGAGCAACAAGAACGCCACTAAATACCACTAAAGATCGAGCAACAAAAACGCCACTAAATACCACTAAAGATCGAGCAACAAGAACGCCACTAAATACCACTAAAGATCGAGCAACAAAAACGCCACTAAATACCACTAAAGACCGAGCAACAAAACCGCCACTAAATACCAGTAAAGATCGAGCAACAAGAACGCCACTAAATACCACTAAAGACCGAGCAACAAAACCGCCACTAAATACCACTAAAGATCAAGCAACAAGAACGCCACTAAATACCACTAAAGATCGAGCAACAAGAACGCCACTAAATACCACTAAAGATCGAGCAACAAGAACGCCACTAAATACCACTAAAGATCGAGCAACAAGAACGCCACTAAATACCACTAAAGATCGAGCAACAAGAACGCCACTAAATACCATGGATGAACTCTGGTGTTCCGAAAGGGTAAGCAGTTCCTCCTTCACTAGGGGTACCCGTCGTGTTACTATAACTACAAAACCCAGTGATAAATAATAAATGAGAAAAGGACCGCCAAGTGCTTATGACAAAGACACCGATTGCATAGATAGTTGTAAATCCAACTATCATACGATTACGACCACGACGTCTCCTCATACAGTGTATATATGTCATTTTATCTTCAAATCAACAATATAGATGTTTGACTTAGTAAGAAGAGTTTGAAGATAACAAACAGGTAATCAGAATTCGTAAAACTAAGACGTACATACAACACAATGGTCAAAAAGACAAAAGACAAAAGAACAAACAACGATCTATAAAACATACACAAAGAACTATAGATCGAGTAACACGAAGCCCACTAAAAACCGGAGGTGAACTGCTCCACTAGTGGCACTCATCGTGTTAATCTATTTACTAACCCGGTGATAAGTCGTGAATGAAAAAAAAGGACCGGAAGTGTTTACGACAAGTGGAACATACATGTGGTCATTTATGACACAGATATTCCGTAACGTTTAATCAAGTCATGGTGGCGACCGTAAAACTTTCGAAGTAATGACTTCAACTTAACCAATAGGAACCATTGGTTACCTTATTCATTACCTTAAAATAGACTTCAACTCCGAATGCAAGAAAAAATATGGCAGCTATACATTACCTTAAAATAGACCTCAACTCCATAGGCAAGGAAAAATATGACAGCTATTATCATTATCAATCCCACACAGCCATTGGACACTTTATATATATACTCCTGAAATAGTATAGTTTGTCATTAATTTGAAGAGTATGAAGCATCTTTTTTAAATTAGATAAGTATTGATTATGAGTGTGTGACGTCACCGTCAACGATGTGTTACTTTTATCAATTCTTAGACTAATAAACATGTAGATATCAAAATTAGTGCGCAAAGATCTGTCCTGAACAACTTTATCTAATAAGGTGAAGAGAACTGGAGTATCATTGAAAAAACCAAAGATCTGACGTAAGTCTGTGTACAACACTATCTAATAAGGTTTTGTCAAGTCGAACTGAAAACCGGGGCAATAAAAGATGGATTATTTATAGACAGGTGTAATAAAAAACACAGATATTAATCTTAGTGCGCACGACGTCATTTTGGGCACAAGACACAACACGACTATAAAACAAAACAAAAACACAACAGAGAAAACTAAAAACAATGAGCAACACAGAATCACTAAATAAACGGGGTGAACTCATGTGCTTGCGAAGGGTAAGTAGTTCTTGTTTCATATAAGACACCCGTCGTGTTACTCCGTGCTTGCGAAGGGTAAGTAGTTCTTGTTTCATGTAAGACACCCACCGTGTTACTCCGTGCTTGCGAAGTGTAAGTAGTTCTTGTTTCATATAAGACACCCGTCGTGTTACTCCGTGTTTTCGAAGGGTAAGTAGTTCTTGTTTCATATAAGACACCCGTCGTGTTACTCCATGCTTGCGAAGGGTAAGTAGTTCTTGTTTCATGTAAGACACCCGCCGTGTTACTCCGTGCTTGCGAAGGGTAAGTAGTTCTTGTTTCATATAAGACACCCGTCGTGTTACTTCGTGCTTGCGAAGGGTAAGTGGTTCTTGTTTCATGTAAGACACCCGCCGTGTTACTCCGTGCTTGCGAAGGGTAAGTAGTTCTTGTTTCATATAAGACACCCGCCGTGTTACTCCGTGATTCCGAAGGGTAAGTCGTTCTTATGTCACAAGAAAACGACACCCGTCGTGTTACTCAAACTGAAGTCCATTCAAAGTCTTGTTGGTGATAAAACAAAGATGAATGTATGTAAATGGTTATATTTCAAACCGGTCAACTTGTTCGTGATAATGAACATAGAATTTTTGTAGCGTTGACGTTAACATAGGACTAGCGTAGTCTTGTTTAAGGAGCATTTGTGTCAGCAGCTGATAAACGGGAAGTTGACTATTGGAAAAGTAAAGTCAACAAGAATGTCGTAGAGTTTGGGTTGTAATCTTTATTCGTTGTTCAGGCTCTGGCAATATAATCTTAGTTCAAGCTCAATTGGACAATTGGATAATAAGCTCTCTCTCTCTCTCTCTCTCTCTCTCTCTCTCTCTCTTTCTCTCTCTCTCTCTCACACACACACACACACACACACACACACACGCACACGCACACACATTTCAAAAACAGGAGACACCAACCACTTAACGCGACGGCTGGATCAATGATAACAAACATCACTTACCGAGAGGACTGGGTCATTTATATCCGCTGCCACCAGCTGTATAACTATTAAACCAAATAGGACAACGTTAAATAGTGCAAATGCTATAGTAGATTTACCCAGGAATCGTGGCTTGTCACTCAGATGAAAGGCCTAAAATAAAAATCTGGTTTGTCACACTGGATGATGTTGTTCTTTTACTTTTTGAACATCAATTAGAACGAAGGCTCATAAATATTTGAGATGGGGGTATAGTTTGTAGAAATAAAATATCGTATTGTCGTTGGAGATAAGAAAAATATATATACATATATCAAAAAGAGTGGGATCTCATTAACCGTTTTAATCCCGCCACATTTATGTGCCTGTATTAAACCAGGAGCTGGATTTCCGAATCTTTTAGTCGTTTTTGCGTTAAATGGTTTGAGGTGAAAGGTGATTGTTCGTTTTGTTGATATTTGGTGGAATTGTTCAACATCACTGTTTAAACTTTATATTCATAATATGAATTAAACAGAAATAAAATAGTAATAAAACATATCACTTTAATGGAAGCTACACATTAAACATTTCGTTCATTGTACTTTGTACAATCTACATTAAATGTTTCGTTCATTGTACTTTGTACAATCTACATTAAATGTTTCAAATAGAACTTGTGATACAATAAGTATCACAATTATACAGATGAGTGATGAAATATCCAAATAATAATTATGACGTACCTCTGCCCAGACACATACAATCAAAGAAGAACCAGATAACAATACTGGATAGTAGGCGCTCCATAGATGTATCGAGGCGAGATCTGATATATGCCACTAGAAATTAAACAAAACAATAACAGTTTTACGATTATATGTTCCTGTTGTTGATTTTTTTTT